>JABUQX010054912.1:0-49649 GCA_015478945.1 Trachelipus rathkii
TTATAGTATAGTTTATATTTATTGTGTCATATATAATCTAATCTTTATACCTCATTTAATTGATATTATAGTATTAATTTCAGATTAGATTAAGTTAAAGAAATACAAGCTGAAATTCATTGATTATCTCATACCATTTTTTTAAAATTTTTAAAAATATTTTACTATAAGTTTACAGTTGTTGTTGATTTTAGGAGTCATTCACCAGGCTAGTGTTATGCTTTCAGCCTGAGGTGTTGTCGTGCTGTGGCCACTCTGTCAGATGTGTTACAAAAGAAGAACTAAATGTTCTAAAGTTCAAAGAAATTATAACTAATTATATATTAAGAAGCCTAAAAATCAAGTTAAATATTTAGAAAGTTGTTTGGAATTAGATTCCTCTAAGATAAATGGGTAGTGGAGTTTACAGATGTTGTTTAGATGATGGGATCAATTGGAGCTTCGTTATTTTGTATTTGTTTATTAAGTTTTTTGTGTTTGTTATAATACAGATAAGAGGTCTCGGTAACTTTTTCTATGTGTAGATGTTTCTAATGTTATTGATAGTGTCTGTCGAGTGATTCTATAATTTGGTTGTTGGGAGGTTCTCTATTGTATTTGGTGAGGAGCAAGAGTGGGTCTGTCTGTTAATGATATATTTTGTGTTAATTATTGATCTGCGGATTGGAAAGTCATGAAAGTTTCCTCCAAATATATACACGAGCTATTACAGTTAAGGCAGGGGATCTTTTGTAAATGAATTGTGAAGTAGAGGGATTACTGATGCTGTTGGTTAGGTTTGAGAATAGTTAACTTTAATTAAGGGAGGGTATTGGAGCGTGGTGATATTGATGGTGTTTTGTGGTAAGCCAATTTTTTTTAGACAGTTAGTTATGTCTTTTTTGTGTAGGTAATGGGGAGAAAACGATTTAAAGGTTTTTTTATTTGTTGGTTCTTATTTGTAAATACTGTTATTTTGACTTTACGTAAAGCTTCTTGAAAAATGATGGTGGGAAGGATACATTTCGAAAAATCTTTTGCTACTTTTTTTACTGTTGTCCTGTACGCTCAATCTGGCACCAGGCTCGTTAAACTTCATCATTCAGGATTCGTGGTAATACAGTTTTTTTGAAATATTTTGACGAAATAATAAGAGTATTTGTGGTTTGATATTATATTTTTAAATGTTGGTTTGCATTTAAAGACGTAAATACAATTAACCTTGCGCGTCAGGTCACATTAAAATTATCGATATGTAATAATTTCATTAATTTGTGAGAGCCTATTTTCTTCAATGAAATCAGTAGACTTTTTTTTAATGGCCGGCTGCAAAAAAAAGGGTCACTGATCCCCTCAATATCAAGATGTTCATTGATAATTTTTGAGTGGAAAATTCTTTTAATAAGGGAAGTGTCCCAAAAAACATTTTTTTTTAATACAAAACTTGGAAACGAGAAGAAAATACGATATCTCCGAATTAAATCAAGAGGCTAAAGAGATATGTGACATAATTATTTGGTCCAGATAAAAGTTATAGATTTTATTAGGAGTTCTCACCGCAACAATTTAATTGTTTTGCCTACGTTTTATTTCTGCCGGAAATGTTTCCTCAGTATGATCCCATCGACCCGAGACCAATGTACCTGATACATTATTTTGTTGGTCACTTTCATTTACATAAAGCAACTTACTAAAAGTAAAGCGATCTTTAATATATAGCCTAGAAGAATTTAAATCTATGTCTGGAGCCATAGCCTTTAATTTGATGTCATACTTGAAATTCACTTGGAGCCACTTCTCTAGTGAATTTAGTTGAAACTTATTTATAAGTTTTAAGGTAACCATTCCCCGTGACGAACGTCCGAAGTAGAGTGCTATTTTTCTACTAATTTTAAAAAGGATTTAAAACCTTTCCTGTAGAAACACCATGTGGGTTAGCTTTATTGGCTTTCGATTCTTGATTTTAATTATAGATTTTTAATATATTAAGGTGATTGGTCACAATTATTGGAATTCTTGGGGCTAAACCCTAGGGTTCGTGGCAGGTAAAATAATTGAAAGAAAGGACGTTTAAAAAATAATTCTGTAAATTTTTTCTAATTTTTTTCTAGATTAATGCTATGTGGTACCGGTCATTTTTATATGCTTCTTCGTTTTTTTGAAACACACACTGTTCGACTCCACACACACGCACAGCGCACTACTTCTTCGTTTTGTTGATTGCCACACACCACACACACCACATCAGTTAGTGAGGTTTTTTATTGGTGAGGTTTACACCCTTTTTACATATATTAATATAAATAAGATATCTATATATGATTTTATAATATAACACTTTTTATAAATAATGGATTATAATATATATTTTGGGGTTTTTATCGTATATTTTGAGGTTATATATATGTGGTGTGTGTGAGTAAATGTAAAAATGCAACCTTATAAAGGAATGTTAAAAAGGACGAGCTTGCGCCTGATCATATATATATTATATTATTTTTGGTGTCTTAATTATATATACTATACTATATATACTATACTATACTGGGTAATAGGAGTATCATTATATATATGTTTATGGTTTCATATATATATCTAACATTATAATTATATTTTCGATTAATTAAATAGTTGGATATCATAATATTATAGGTATTATATATATTATATATACTATCGTGATAGACACAGATTTAATATATATGTATATACTTCTAATAGACTTATATATATTCAGGTATAATATTTATTATTTGTTGTTAGGTTTAGAAATATATATATATTTTGTTTTTGCGTTGTTTGACCTCATGCTATTTTCCTTACTATAATTATTATTATAGCTATATTTCGTACGACTATAGTATCTGCTCAGGTAGTGAGTATATATTTTATCGTTATTTATTGAGTACGCTATTTGTTAGATTATACTATATATACATTATATAATACTATATATATATAGTGATTACGTATTTATATATATATACTATAATATAGTATATAGTGTACTATTGTGATTGATTGTGAGGGTGCGTATATATATATGACTGTATTTATATAGTGAGTGTATTTTATCTACTTCATATTATTTAAGTATCATTAGTTCTATATATTATAATATATATATAATCTTTATATATATGCTAGTAGCCGTACGTTATTCTAATTATTATTATACTGGGGGACATAATTTGTATATAACGTATATAAGACTTGATATATACTATATTATTTATATATATTAGATCATTATTAGTATATATCATCTATTATTTTATATAATTTATTCATATAATAATACCGTATATACATTATCAATTAACTGAGTATAAGTTCTTTTACTATATATATATATACTATACGTTTCGGGAACACTATCATTTGTTGGGGATCCTGAATATTATATATATTATATATACTATATATTATTTATAGTAATTTTGCCGTGAATTATCTGAGGTATTTTGTAGTAGCACCGCGGCTTTACCCTCAGGTTTTTCCATACCTTATCTCACAGTCATTTAATATACTCTACTTGCTACTGGTAAGTATATCTTTTTAACTAATACAATCAATTATATACCCCTCATCACTCTTCCGCGACCTTTACAGCGCCGTGCCCCCTACAGCCTTTTGTCCTTATTACTATATATGGCCTATAAGGTATAACCCTGCATTTTATTATTAGCTCTATTAAATACCCTATCTAGCTAACTCATGACTACTTTTCCTACTGCTGCTTATATAGCTACTAGCTATACTGGATACAACTTTTTGCACATTAATACACTACTGTTAATTTATATAGCACGCCGTAGCTCCTTGAGCTTGAGTAGTTCTCTATTACTATACCCTAACTTTATTTTCCACCTCACCTTGACTTTGTACTAACGCGCTACCCCTAGTAGACCGGTGATTATTACTTCCGCAGAATCATCTGATACCATCTCATCATTCTTGTTTTGCTCTCGTATCTAGCTATTATCTTTTTGTGAGTGGATACCTAATTAGAAAAGATCAGATTTTCAAATATAAGTTTCGTAGCAGGCTCTTTATTATTTCTATTTAAGTGACACATTATATTATGGTCTACCATGGAGATATTTAATCATGACTAGAGCGGCATTAGATATTGAGTTATGGATCGCAAAAACAGAATTTTTGTTCTTGTGAATCGTCTAGTATATATGATATTTTTCTTGATTCTAATATACGGCTGGGTAAATTCACTTAATTTTATATGCTATATATATATATATACTATATGGGTATATAGCGCTACGGTATTCGGTAATCATTACTAATATGCGCTAGTATAGTAGTAGTACTATACTGTTTTATTGATATAAGTACAGTGATTATATACTGGGTACGTACGCTAGTCAGCCTTCTATAGTATATATATATTATGTTTATTTACATATTAGTATTATGAGTACTTTTTGGTATAGCATGATATTATAGTATGAAGTAATTATTATATTCTATATAGTTATCCTAGTAACTTATTCTACTATTTTCCTTTCGTTGCTATCTTTTATCATGTACCTTGTTCCGTATTATTGGGATGCTCAACATCTCTCTTTCATAATATTATAGATTAGATACGATTACCTGACGAGGTAGCCTTAGCTTCTAGTTCGTTAATATTTACTCTATTATATTATAGTTCAGCCTAATTAGACTCACCTATTTTAATGCTGTTTCATATATGTACTATATATAATATAACTATTTTCACTCACTAGTATTGGGTACCGTGACTAGCGCGTCCTTTTTATATATATGACCTATATGAGTGATTTCTCATCCACTAGCATTTGCCGTCTGAAAATGCTATGTTGGTTTTCTCTTCTATTTGTTTGATACATATATATTTATATATATATATAATATATTATTATATATCTATATAATAATTTGTGCTCCATCATATATATATATAATAATCTATATTATATAGGTTGGTCTTGTGAGCGGCTGTTTTATCTAATATATCACTATTTTATGCCTATATACATACTTTTCACTTATTCGTCATATTTTAGTTTATTATGTTGTTTTTTCCTGTACCGTTCACCTATCCGAGTAGTTTTTTCGTGAGTATTTTTGCCGTCTACTTATATAACCGTGGCTATAAAACACATCTGACGTATATACTTACTAATCTCATACTATTTTTCCTCACTCTAATTAATTTATATCAGTACCTATCTGCATTCATATATTCTATATATATTCACTTAATATATATATATATACATTACTTTATTTTACCTACTCTAGCTTGCCATGTTCCCGGTTATTATTGTATGCTACTGGTATATGTTATATGCCTATTTTATACATCACCTATTTTTTTTACACTCACACTAGATATCTATTATACGCCTAAAGAGGTGGCGCATCATTACTTCTACAAAAAGTTATAGTGCGGGCTTTCTTGCTATTTTTTTATTTCGGAAAAAGAGACTTCGTTATTCATATTTCCTTCCGCGTCCGTTTCACTTGAATTAGGACACATAGTATACGAAGTGCGTTTACTCCCGTTACTCGGCTTACTTTTGCTTCTCTAATTTTGAGTCATTCCGTTAGGTTTCAGCGTATGACTATAGAGGCACGAGGTATTAGTTTTTCAACATTATCATTCATTATCAGCTTCAATATGTCAACTGTTTTCTGGTCCGCACCGAAGATTTAGTACCTTTACATCCACCAACGATTTAACATTGCATCAGCGCCCTTCTTGTACATTCCGCGACCTTTTGCCTACTACTACTATGCATCATCTGTTCCCTTTTCTTTTAATACCCAACATATATCCTAATATTTAAACCAGACACTTGTTCCAGCTGCTCACCATCTAACATAACTTCACAATAGCTGGGATCTCCTGTCCCTCGGGATTTTACTCACCACCACCCCGTGGTGTCCGGCATTTTTTTCGGTAACCTTACTCTAATCAACGATTACTTTTATCTATATTACCCCTCCATTCTTCACACCCTGCCCGAAAATCCTTTCGGGCCTATCTATGTACTTCTTCAAACTCGCTTCAGATTCACTTGCACATGGTATATCAAAAGACCAAAATCCATTATTCGCTACATAAAGCCAAATTATCTGAGTGCAGTACTCTACTCTCTACCGTTCTCCATCATTCTAGCGGTGCTTATTTCTTTCATCCCACCTGGCGAACCTTGTCCCTCTAAATTTTTTTAACAACCCCCATTCTATAATAAAAATTGAATAACCAAGAAGACATAGCACAATCCTGCCTTGCTCCGCTATTAATGTTAAAACAATTACTTTCAACTCTATTTATTCTTACATACCACGCTTTCACTATCGCCATACATACTTTTTGAATTCCCATTCATAAATGCTTCCACGGAACACATATATCATGCCCATTCCCCCTTGCCATAGAGCTTCCTATTAAACCTCCCATCAATACGCCTGTTTGCAAATAAAAAAAAAACTGAATACAATTTATTCTCTTCTCTCTCCATTTTTTTTAATCGTCCAATAGATCTTCGATCTACACATCCTCTACCTCTTCCAAAAGCACCTTCGCAATAAGTTCATCAGTCACTCGACGCATATTTTTGACCAAAATACCAGTATAATAACATCTTCCCTACTAACACCTCGCGGTCAGTAATAATTTTAATTTTCCCTATATAATTCCCATACAGATTTATCCTTTATCTTCCTTGGTTACCTTTTTAGGATTATCTATTACTTGCTTTCACCTCCAATCCCTCAGAATTATACCCTCTATATTAAGGCTTTGTGGATACACAACTTCCAAAATCCAATCAATTACCATCTCGTTTTTATAGTTAAGTGAGCATTTCACAAGAAATTTGATATATACCTGCAGATTGAGCGTTCTTAAACATTTTAACCTTTTCTCTACCCATTACCTCCTCCTTTTTAATACTATATTGACCTTATTCCCAAAATACCTCAATTCTCTTTTTGCACAAACTCATAACGGTTCCACATTAACATTCAACTAATCAGCCGTCGTTTTCATTTAATTTTCATTACTGTTATTGTAGATTTTCGAAGTGTTTAACTAGCTATTCTACTGATGTTAACCATCATTTATTCTTCAGTTCACGAGAGTACCGGATCTCTCTTTTCATTATTCTAATAGACGGGATTTGTGGCCCGCCTTATTTCCCTTATATATTTATTATATTAGTATTGGTAGCCTGGGCGTATTTATATATATATATATGGTATTCTATATATATATTATTGTATATATATATAGCTTCTTTTGGAGTTCTATCTGTCCATATTATTATTTCTTAGCTGAATTATATATATAATACACATCGAGTATCTATAGATTACAATATGCAAAAATGTTGAGGATTTTTAAGTTTGATTGGTTGTGGTCTATTATTTTGCATCATTCACATTCAATTTAGAGAGTCTGAATCATTATAAAATTAATAACGGACTAATATATGTAACGGTTAAGGTAAAAATAATTTACGAAGAAGGTATGAGAATTTCGATTCTAACAAATAAATAAATTAGTAACGAGTTTCGTTACTCCGATACTTTCAAAAAACCCATAGTTCCGTTAGTAACGGAGTAACTTATCGTGCCCTGTTCTCGTTTCTCAGGGATTATCATTCTTTGTGATGACTACATCTTTATGGGTATTGGATCCAATCTTTTGGATTAACAAACTTAATTAATATTAAATTAGATTCATTTTATATTAATTATTATAAAGTACAAGTTTATACAACTTATATACCTATATATAATACTACTTAACATTAATATCCACTATATATATATTATATATATATAATATATATTTCATTTAATTCTTATATATATTTCTACTATTATTCACTCACATTTAGTAATAACTAGACAACACGTTACATCTACTCTTACACACACTACCTCACAACATAACTACTCAATATATATAATACATATATATATATATATATATATATAATAATATTAATATTATATATATATTATATTATTATATTATATATATATTATATTATTATATATTTAATTATATAATATATATATATATATATATTATAATATAATTTTATTTTTATATCTAATTATATTTTATATTCCATTATTATTTATAATTATATATTATATTACTTTAATTATTATATTTATATTAATATATTTTATTTATATAATATCTAATAATCTATAAACCAATTTATTATATATTTAATATATATATATATATATACTTATATATTTTATATATATTTAATATTATAATATATATATTATTTAATTATATTTAGATTATATTAAATATATTATAAATTATATTGATTATTATTTATTTATATTAATATATATTATATATATTTATTTATTATATTTATATATTTAAATTATTATTTAATTATAATTATTAATTTATATTATATTTTATTATTATATAATATTATTATTAATTTATAAATTTAATTATATTATTTAAATCATTATTATTAATTTTATCATATTTCTGTTCAATCATATTTACTATGAGTACTCTAGTGATATATTCTATATTTTCATACTCTCATTAGGTACATGGGCTCATCTCTAGTCGTGACGTGAGCTATTAATAGCAGGATGGTGAGAAGTATATTTAGTTCCCATTGGACTAGTGACTGAATCTTACTCTAGCTGAGTGTGCAGATTGTCGGTTAGTTGACTGGTTAGTGCTGTGAGAGATTAGTGGTAGTTCGCTCCATCATGTGAGTTGATGCGTGAGGGTTATAGTGATAAGCTTGATCATCTATTTTACGAATGGAGGTGTAGGGTCATTTCCAATTATGCACTTAGTGATTATAGATTATTATTATTAACTCTCATTTCATGGATCATATGGATCTTTAATTGATATCTTAGAGTTTGATATATTTATTATTAATTTATTTAATTATTTATCTTAAATGATAAGATATAGTTTAATTATATATTATAATATATATCTATCTATGTAAATGTACTAATATTAGATTATATATTAATTAATATAATTGGATATATATAACATATATAATTTAAATTATAAAATGAATTATTTTTATTATATCAAATTGACTGTAATAATAACCTTATGATCCCAGAGGACATCGTTAGTTCAATAGAGCACTACACTAATGACTCATATGTATTATTTAATAATGAGTTCTAGTAGTGAGTGAGTACTTAAAAGATTAATATAAATACATCACACTACCTGCAAAAAGTCTTGAAAGACTAAAGTGATGAGTAATTGTTTATACGCTGTCATTGTTGTAAAGTTGAGTTAATAATAAGAAGGAATATTGTTCCAAACTTTACCACTAGAATATATAAAATAATTCACCTTCATCACAAAAATAATCATTACTATTGAAATTTGAAAAATATAGAGATATAAGGAATTGCCTTTTTATATGTGGTAAAAGCTTAGCCTCACATAATAAAGATTTAATTATATCGGCTATTTTTCTACGCTATTAAATATAGTAAAATATAATCCTCTTTTTTATCACCTTAGTACTATTAGTAATATTTAGCGCAATTGCATTTCACAAATAACTACATTTTGAAAGTTTATCCATCCCACGATATGCATACATAATTGGAGTTTCTCAAGATGTGTGAGATAGCATATATTATTTATGTAAATAAATAATATAGGATAAATAATAATTAAAACATATGAGAGATCTCGCTATTATGTGATTAGCATAAATACCGGATATTATAACTAAAGTGGTATATATGTGTGACTCTGCTCACACTATGATATACTCATGATAAGGAGGCAGTAATATGTGAAAGTCTCAACTGCGGTACCTCATCTATCTCAAATGAAGGAGATTACGTATGAGAAATGTATGAGTGAGAGATACGGAAGCTATGTAGAGTGAGAGGTGCAGTAAGAGCGTAAGAGATTTAATTTTGCTTGAGTTCGGGTGCAGTATAGAGTATCAGCAGAGATATAACTCGAGAAGACGAAGAGAGAGAGAAGAGAAGGGTGCAAGGATTGGTAATTGTAGAGATTTGTGACCTATGGGATATGAAAGAGGCGATTAGAATAGAGCGACAAGATAGCAGGGATGTAGACTATATATATAGGACTGTGAGAGTTACATAACATATAAGACTTTGGACAAAAGCGTAGTATACGATGAAACATTTCCTCAATCAATGAGTAATTATTAGTATATATTTGTCAAGTATCACATTAATAAAATTTTATCATTACGTCAGATAGGTTTTGTCTTATATAAGTCACTATATATATACTTGCACGAGAGTAGGAGATCGTGAGAGTGATTTTTATAGATTTGATAGATAGGTTACTATGATAAGTGTGTATATGTAATATAATGTACATTTGGTGAGTAATACATGAGTACTTATTTATGGGAGATACATGATATTAAAGATATTTTATATTATTATTTAATATATTCAGTATATATATATCACTAGTATATATATAATTTTTTATTTAATATATATTTGTGAGGTGTAATGTGTATATATATAAATGTGTATATATGTTTAATATCTTCATACGAGAGTCGACATTATTTAACTTTTCCATATATATTTAACTAAACTAATATATTTGATTATTTATTAAATTAATTTAATTTTTATTAAGAAATAAATAGCTAACTGTATAAAATAGATATTTTCTCCTTGAAATATCTCAGAAATATTCAAAATACATGTATGGGGTCACTAAAGAGAGTATTTAGAGAGTTATATGTAGTACAATTTTTCTGTATTATCATTGTGTTCTTCGATAATATTTATATGCAAACTAATCCATTAGCAGTGTACACTGAATAGCTATATTGGCTAATCAAGCGACTTTAATGCACTTTAGCATTGACACTAGAGAATTGCGCAATAAGAAATGAATATGACACTAATAAACAGGGAGCTAAGTTAAACATAGTGTCAGAACCAACAAATACAGCGGAGCTTGGCTAGTGAGTAGATGTCCATTGATTTGCTACCCACACATGTGACGCGTCTAATGGTATGTGGCTTTAATAGTGAGAGGCAAACACCAATAATTGAACTTTATAGAGCCATCGACGACTATAATTCAAAGTAAGTCTATGTACGAGCAGTATAGTACACCAGAACTACACTGGTTGTTGGTGTATTTAATAGATAGATTTCACTATATTTTTGATCATCGAGTACTAAGTAATTTACATTGGCGGAGTTATTTATACACTCATCCATATAAGCATTATGAATTATCACTTCAAGAGAGGACAACAACTGATTAATAACTGTACGAGAAAGGCTCACTAATAACAGTAAGTGAAACATTACGAATTCTCAAAGTAACACAATACCATTTATTTCTATATGTTGTTGAGGTATAGTATTTTTAAAATAAATAATTTTAAAAAATACTAGTATCTATATCCGGTGTGTGCGTTTAAAAAAAATGTTACTAATTTTATATTATGTGTGCGATATGTATTAATACATGAATAGATCAGTACACTCCTCAATTCAAGACTTTGTAGGATAATTAATATTATATTATTAAGGTTTTATAATAAATAAGATAAATGATAAATTATAGGATTAATTAATATATAAATATAATGAATTTTAATCTCAAATGAATTGTCATATAAAATTTATAGATAATGATTAAATTTAATATATTAGTATGTTTAATATATTTAAATTAGAGTCTTATATCTGGGGTTTGAAGATCATATTAATGTAAGATTAGTTATAGTTTAAGTATTATTAATCACATAAGTAACAGTGACGTATTTGGGACTACTAGTCTTCAGTGTCTGAGTATTGATATTAGTTAATTATATTTCAAGTTTTTGGTTGTTTGCATGCTTAAAAATATGTCTCCTTGTGTTGGTCCTGTGTTAGTTAGTTGGATTTAGAGTTGATCATGTGTGTAATTTAATGTGTGATGCACTTGAATTTAGATGTTTGATTAAAAGTGAGTATTGCAAATATATACAAATAGGTCAAGGTGATATTATGTGCTAATTAAAATGATATTAATATTTTAAAGTTGGAACTTTTAGGCGGGAAATTTGTACTTATGTGTAAGTAAATAGTGGCAACTATGTTTAGATAATGAATAATGTGAGTTCATTGCGGGTGTAGACTAGATGTTTCTCTCAGACCTATAATACACTATTATCATATCAATATATAATTAATGAAAATCACCTGCAATGACAGAAATAAAATGTTAAATATAATAATTATAACTCAAAATAATAAAACAAAGTATAAATTATAATTTTTATAAACAAATTACTAGTAAAATATAAAATAAATATAATTAATAAAATAATAACAAAAATTATCATGTAAGGTGAGACATTAACTAATTAGTTTAAAACAACATATGTTTTAAGTAAACGCAAAGTTAACTGCTCATATAGTAATACTGTTATCCTGAAATTAAATTTATAAAGATAATTTTAAATAGTATTTATAATAGATAATAATCTTATAATATTAGTATTACCCACAAGAAAATTCAAATAATTTCTGAATTGTGTACTAAATAAGATTATAAGAATACTAATAGTATAATATGTAGGAGGATACTCAGTATTTTATTCACCATTAAAATGTTGCCTCGGTAGTTAGGGACTAGGGTCAGAGACAACGGGCCTAGTTATAGGAATAAAATGTGTATAAAAAAATTCACGGTTGAGAAGTTAGCAGATGAAAAGATGTAAAGTATAATTGTGGATGGTACTATGTATAATCATATCAGCCATACTTTATTAAGAATTAGAATTAAAAAGTGGGCAGATTAAATAAGAGATGGAGACATAATGAGTGATAACTAGTCTACTAAATAATTGATAGATAAAATAATAGTATTATATTTAGAGTAGATTATAACTATAATATACATCAATATTAATAACTTCATTATTATTATTAAGAGTATTAATTAAGTAAATTAAAATGATATTTAATCACACTTGGCTTTCTCACTCTCACACATAACGTGTTACGCAATAATTATTAATAAATAAAATAATAAATAATCACAAAAACACCATATATGGAGCATATTATAATATTATATTCATTGAGTTATATATATATGAGAGAGTGTGTATAAATTGATAATAATTAATACATTAATATATATATAATAATAATAACTAATCAATATCAATAAATTAATAGATCAATGTGATATGATATTAAAATGATTATATTAATATCAATATATATAATTATAGTTTAGAAAGATCATATATATATTAGAGTGATGATGATATACGCTATGACTCATCCACATTTTAGAGAATTGTTGAAAAACGTGAGCTGCATAGTCATCACTCAAATTAGAGCTGAGTGTACGAGAGATTATACTATATAAGAATAATAACTATAATAATTGTATGATTTAAATTGTATAAATATATGATGTAAAATAAAATCAAGTAAAGAACTCATTAGAGAGATAAAATAAAGTATATTAATGATACACAGACTAGAAATCTAATAATTGCAATTGAAATAAGTGATAAATCCACAGTATATTAGAGATCCAGGAAATGTATTAAAATTATATTGTATAAATCTATAAAGCATTATATAAATAAATTGGAGAGCTCACATTTAATAATATAACGGAGATAATATCAGAGAGTTATAAAATAATAATAGATGAGTTATGGAGGAGGAGATATGATGCTGAGAATTATAGGTTATACGATTCGCAGCACTAATAAATAATTAATAATAATTAATTAATAATAATTATTATAATAATAATAAATAATAATAATAATAATAACACTAGATGATATTAATAATAATACACTAATTTAATAACTTGCGAGAGAGTGTACATATTATAGCGCATTATTAGTTTTTACTCAATATTGATTAATTTACAAATTATCTCATCAACGGTCTAATATATTATATTCACTAGTAAATTGTTAAAGTGGTGACGAATCATATACACTTAGTAGTTGTGCAACAAACTAGATGTAGTTAGTCACTACGATACAGCGGATATATATATATAAATATAATAAATAAGTAATATGACTTATTGAATAATTAGATCAATAAGATAATTATAAATATAAGATAAAAACAATTCAAAATAAATATAAAAATCTTAAATATTAGAGAATAGTGTTCTCATTATAAAAAACAATTAAATGTAGCCTTATTACATTTAATATAAAACAATTATATAATAGACCTTATGTATATGTATTAAAAGAGATATCAGTAGTAGAAAAGTTATATAAAATAAGATGAGTCAGGATTAAGAAGTAAAAGTATTTAAAGCTCACAGTATAATAGACAAACTTTATTAAAACAGAATCATCGGTTCAGGAATCAGAAGCAGATCTTAAGACTTGTTTGCCAGTCTAGCTGATCATAATTTAATCATGCTATGATCACTTTGTGATTATATAATTAGTATAATTTTGAAATAATCATATAATATACTGAGTAAGGTTTATCACATGTTTATGTAATTAATAAATAAATATCAAGATTATATTAACTAATAATATATGTAAGAAAAAATAATCTATAATAAAATCTCTATTAATAAAGAGACTAGATATAATAATAAAATATAATAAATATAAATAATAATAATAATAATAAAAATAATAATAATGATTATAATGAGAGAATAAAATTAGGTATTTGTAATCAATAATATCCAAACATAATTTGATGATTTGAATAAAATATAAATTAATAACTAAACTGATGTACAGAATGTAACAGTGTTTTATGTGTGAAATATAACTAGATAAATAAATATGGAGATACAATAGTAATAATACTAATATGCAGAAAGTTAAATATCTACTCACTGAATAAAAGTGCAGTACAGTTACAAAATTCGCAGTCTTTCAAGACCTCAAAAAATCATACAGTTTAGAGTTCATATTACTAACACACATAAGGAGAGGAGTGAGAGTATTATGTAGTAATGCACTTTATAGAGATTATTTACTGCATTAACTGACATAATTGAATACTCAACATTGCTATCATTTCTCTGCTCTCTAAATCAATATGTTTTGTCGAGAGATATATATTATACCAGATTTAACAATATGTGTATAAAACAATAAATAAATAGCTAATTAAATATAAGATAACCAATTAATTCACTAGTAATCACTGCAATGGTGAGTTTCAATCTTTATACTTCTATACCATTCACTAGATAGTCGATACTTCTTTTTGTAAAAACATAATTGTGTATGAACCAATTCAATGTCTTATCTGGGAAATATAAATATTAATGTATTAATAAAATAATAATAATGATTAAATATATTACCTGCGTGTATAAACATAAATATTTAAATAGGATTTTAATTATAAGTATAGTAGTGACTAGTATCTGATAAAATGAATATCGTGCGAATAATAGTTATATTTAAATATAATGATATATATATTATCCTTAGGAAAAAAATATGAAATAATATGCTTCCATGAGTAAATTAAATATTAATATTAATTTTTGAAAAGAATACTAACCATTAGATAATATAGTATATTTTACAATATATGTGAAATATCTAAATAATAATAATAATAATAATATTATTATATCGTTATACCATACATAAAGTGACACTCCGGAGAGTGAATTTAATTAGTACGTAATTCATGATGAGAGTAACAGTACAATAAAGATCGAGATATGACTGAGTGGATTATCGACATGAGATAAATAATTATTAATTAATGAATCACACCATAAATGCGTGGAGTTAGATTTAGTAGTTTGTATGGAATTAAGTATATATTTTGCGCATCTGCGGGAGCCTCTCGCTGCAGGTTATTTGGAGTTCATAATGACTGCGCGAGAACACTAAGGGAGATATATACATAGATATATCGTTTTTGCTAATACGTCACTGTCTCTACTGTGTAACTCTTTAGATAATATATCTGTCATGCTAGTAGTTGGTTTAAATAGTAGATATAAAAAAATTTCACTAACAATCGTTTAGTAGGAAGCATTTAGCAGATATTAGTATATGTTAACCATTCGATATTTCCTCAATTACCAATATTACCTTTACGGGGTATACACCCATATTAGGTGCTATTGCGGGCATTAGGGGAGCTAGAAAGGTCATTTAGAAAAAAGTGGACACTTATAGATATAGTGCATAATGTGGCATCATTAACACTATAGTGCATCTATAGTGGCACTCCTCCATCATTGGATACACTTACATTGGACAACTATAACTACACTTGATATATATGAGGTCATCCATTATGGCACTACACTTGGTCACTATCACTCTTGACTCTCACCTATGGCAATTACTCCATCTAATACTACAATAAGAATCACTAATAGAACATAATATCCTTATGGTACTATTATATAATATCTTTTAGGTGATTGAGGATACATCAAAATAGCCCTCAAGTTATGCACTGTGGTCAAAATTAGACCTATAGGATTAAATAATAAATTGGGTAAAAGGTCAAGTACTTAAATAATCATGGTACAATATAAACAAGAGTTTAAAGTACAGTCAAATAAATATCATGAAGCTCCAAAATCGCCTACTAAAACACAAATTCGATCTTACCATGTGTGGTCAATTTTGAAACCTTGTATATATGGCAAGGTAAAAAATCCGAAATATTCTAGGTTCAAACATAGGTAAAAGTACATCAAAATAGGAGCTAAGCACTCAAAGAGAAATCAATAAAATAAATATAACGTGTGTTTGGATACTAAATAATTGACCCTAGGATAACTCAAAAGTGGTTGGTCCAGAAAATATATTCATACGTTGGAGATAAAAATTTGAAACCCATAATGGTAATTCATATTGGCAAAGTAGATAGGTCATCAACAAAATGGATATAAGAAATTCAATAAAAATATGGAGTGCATAAGCACTCCCCTTAATAAATGATATAAATTACTAATAAACATTTCTCGTGTGGCAATAAATTCCCACAGGTCCGATTAATTACTTATAACATAATATGAACCTCTTGGTATTATGGCATAATGATAGGATCAATCTAAATAGGATATAGACATAAAAAAATAAGAGGCTATAGCATTCCATATAAGAAGTAAATCTAAAATAATTACCTGTGAGGCAAAAATAAATTGGCACCAACTAAGTCATATAAAAATAACAATTAGTGGGAGTCGTAAAATATAGTATGGGGGGTATATAACGTAAAAAACCGCGTTGCTGACGCAACACGTTTTCGGTGACAATCACACTATCTTACCGATTGAGGATTACTAAAAAATAATATGGTATGTACCATAATAAATAAATTGGGGCTGACAAAAGAATTATGGGTTGCTCCAAAAAAATTTGGGTATCTTCAAAATTATGGTGGTTCTACAATAAAAATTAGTAGTTATCTTCATATAAAAATTAGGTATTCTACAAAAATATTATATAGGAGTTATCATAAAAAATTCGATACTTCTCACTCACTAAAAAGGATCTGGAGGCAAAGTAAAAAATCTTGGGTCTCATAAAAGGTCATAAAGAGTGTATAGTCAAGAGGCAACTTGCAAAAAATGGATCTCAAAGGGCAGCTTTAAATTAATTATTCACTCAGGACAACTGTGCGCTCTAATTGATAAACATACCGTAGTGGCAAATTTGACTTACATCGAGAGTGCTGCAATTTATAATGAATCTCTTGTTACTATATTTATATAATTTCTGCATATATATAAATAATCAATGTGAGTATGAACTATGGAGAACTAGTTAAGTGCTAAGTACTTCTTTTAATTATATTATATATTTATATTATATTAATCATACTATTATATATATCTATTTATTAATTATATATAAATATAAATTATATAATATATTTCTATATCATTTATTATTCCCATTTTCCTTACAATAACATTTCGCATTCTGTTGAATATTCAAATATTCCTTTCCTCTTACTAACGTAAATATTCTCTAATTCATATTATCTTATAATTATTAATATTATTTATAATCATATAATATTTATAATCATTATATATTTCTATCTCAATATTCCTAATATCACGCTATAATTCCGAATTCAAGATATTCGAGAATCTATCCTAATTGCCATACAGTTACAAATTATGTTAAAGTTCATTATTCAACTATCATTAATTTAATCATTCTCAACTTTTACTTTCAAATAATTTAGATAACATTGTTTCTCCTACTTTTATAACACAATCAAGAACAAAAAATTCATGTACCATATGGACTGAACACCACTCACTAAAGTCTACTTGAAAAATATTTATGATTCATTAGGTAAACTAAATTAACATACCAAATTAGTATTAAATTTCGTATTTTAAAATGGTTTCATAACCTAGACCTAACACAAGTTAAAAATAGTAAGCTTTGTTTCCTTTCTTCAATTTAATATTAGAATTTTGGAAAAATTACAAAAGATTCCTTATCTATAAAATTTTTTCATTTATTATTATTATTATTTCATTTATCATAAATTATTATTTTATAATATTATTATTATAAATAATAATTCTTCTTTATTTCTATTATATTAATTATATTATTATTATCTATTTAATTATATATTTTTAATTATTATATATTATTATTTTAATTATTATTTATTATTTAATTTAATTTTAATTAATTTATTTTATATAATTTTATATTTATTACATATTTATTATTAGTTGTTATCTTTTTTATACTTATTGCGGTATATATAATTATTAATTATTATTATTATTATATATTATTATTTACTTATAATATTATAATTAATTATTTTACTATATTTAAGAAATTACGAAATTATAAACAACTATCCTCCCGATTAATTATTAATTATGAATTTCAAGGACTTCGTTTTGATAATATTATTTTTTTCTTTTTATTATTATTTTTTTTATATAACATAAAATACGAATTTTAAATATAATTATTATTATTATTCATTATTAATTAATTTATTATTATTTTTTATTATATTATTATTTTATTATACTATTATTATTTTTGAATTTACATTTCGTTAATCATAATTAATAGTGTATTTTTTCTCCTAACTTTTCTAATACAGTTATTTTAATTATATAAAATCTATAATAAAACGTAAAGTACTCTAGTGTAATTTTATACAATATAAATACAGTAATCCAATTTATATCTATTATTCTTAAAACCCTACTCAATAACAGGGTGAAGGGTGATGGTGGGTTATAAGTGATATGCCAGACTCAGAGTTTTGTATATATTCAATTAATAAGAAATTTATTACTCATTTACTTCTTTATAAATAATGAAAGAATACAGAGTGACTAGTATATTATATTTTAGTTAATCATTTTATAATAATTTAAGTTTATTATTTAAGTATAGATACACAGTAAAATATAAATATTATATAATACTTATCACTTTATTATCGCAAAGGCTATTTACACCTTTAAAATACACATCGTCTGGTATAATCCTAATCACTTTACGCTCTCATAAATAGCTATTATTTGAGTACGTGCTATATTATAACTAATACTAATGCATATATATTATATTTATTACTACTATTTCTATTAATATTTAGAAATAATATTTAAATAAGCCACGACTGAACTTATTTATGTAGAATAGATTAAGCTCAACATATATAGTATATAAACATAATAGGAGTCATATACTATTTAAGGTATATATGATTAGGAGTATACTTTAAATTATATTATAATACTTATAGTTATTTATAATTATATCTACTTTATATTAATTTATTTATATTATTTAATATGAATTCATAAATATTATTACTATTATCATTATATTTTTATAGTATTACTTAGTCTTCTATCTCTATATCTTTAACTATATTAGGAGCATTTAGGTCGGTTTATCTATAAGTACTATAAAATATTCCTGATATCTTAACATAGATTATTTCGTATGACATATACATATTTATGAGGTTTCACTATATTTTGTAGTGCTACGTGATAAGTCTATATAATATATGCTAGTATTTATATTACTACTACTAATATATTACTATCTCCTTTAATATATTCAAGTAAATCTAACCTAGTAGTATAATAGACGGTAATTACTATACTCATATATATACTTAGTACTATCCTATATAATACATATATATTATTTTGAGTATTTTTCAATATTTAGCACATCACCATATTAATTATTATTTATATTATGTATAGTATTTGCCACATACTAATGTTCTACAATATAAAAATTGATATTATATATACTTACATCTTTGCATCTATCTATCATATTTATTTTTTATATTAATATATTTTCTATTTTTAATTATTATTCCTTATATTATACTACTATTTTATTATTATTATATATATATAATTATATCTTAATTATTATCTTTTCTAATATGTAGTTATTTTTTGCTATTTCAATTGTATAATCTTTCTTCATTACGTGCATAATGTCGTATAAATTTACTCGATACAATTTTATATTGTATAAATATTATTATTTACAGTAGTCTCTTTATTAATTTAGATAAAATGTGTGTCGTGTGTAGAAATTTCTTCATATACGTAAATCTTATACAATTTATGTTCTCATTATTTACTTTTTCGAATAGGTAGACTAATTAACTCAATATTTTATACACCTTGATGAGTGCATTTATTTGATATGGTTTTGTATTATATCAGAGTGATACGAGACAGAATATTAAGGTGAAATTCTCTGAAAGCTGAATGAGTGACGAAAAAGATGTTGAGCGAGAGCAATTATATAATAGATGAGAATGGTAGAGAGAGAAGAGATTATGAGTAAAAAATAGAACGAAAGAAGAAAAGTCATTATGATTATGATGTTGAGGATGAAGGGTTATGCACCACTGAATTAAGAATATTTTTCTTATTAAATTTTTAGAAGTTTAGGTGACTAAAATAAGTGCACTAAATATATAGGCTTAAATTGAGTTTAGTAGAGAAATTAAATGGATGGCGATAATTGGAAAAGTTAAAAGAGAGTTACAGAGACTTTGAGAGGTAAATTGGCGAAAACAGTATAGTTTAAGATATGGTAGAAGATGTTTAGGTCATTTGTTTACTTTGAAAATGCTAACGGAGAAGTCTCAAAGAAGGAAAAAAGACATTTGAGATTGAGAGAGTGTAGAGAGCTATTTGAAGATAGATGAGAGAGAAGAAATTTGAAAGATAGTATAAATAACTCATGTAATTTATAGGGAGTGAGTAGAGAGAGAGTAAATTAATATACAGAATAGATAGATGTTAATCTTATAATGAGAGACGGAGAGGGTAGAGTAGGATTGAGATGAGAGGGAAGAAGAGAAGTAGAGTATGATAGAGAATGTAGGAGGACGAAGAGGCAGTTAAGGAGGAGAGGAAATATTAGAGTAGAGAGATGAGATTGAAATATAAAAGAATACAGCAATATGTTGATTAAAATTTTGAGTTGTAATTATCTCATTATCTCAGATTTTATAGACCAGAACTTTTCAATTTAATTTTATGTTTAAAAAGTTTTATCTTTAATCAAGTGAAATGAACAATTTTAAAAACTCAGAGTGTGTTACTATTATTATCAGATGTGTTTATCTATAATGTATTTTAAATACAGAATACACTATACTAGTTTCATACTGAATTATTACTATCAAAATACTTGCCATTCAGATAATGAAATTGATGTATTATAAGTAACTTATATCAGACACTAAACTATCCATATATATAACTTTTATAACTAGTTAATATATGATATGAAATAATATATATCAATATTTATATATAATAATTTAATAATATTAAATATATATATATATTTTATTTAATCTTAAACATCTTAATATTATTTTACCTAATTCTTTTAATTATCTCTCAACTGACATATAACTTATTTGATATTAATTAATCTACATATTAGCTAGTATCCTTAAATGAATAAAAGGAAAACTTCTAATAAATAAATCTAGAAAAAATGTAAATACACTTTATATTAATTAGTATTCCTAAAAAATATATTTATAATACAATTAACCTCCAGGATTAAAAATCAGGTTCTTTTAATGTTTTCAGGTTAATATACCCTCCTTCACTCTTATACAATACTATTTGAGATAGAAAATATATAGTGTTTCAAGAGAATATATGATTATTATCGCCATAATTATTGTTAAATTATAAAAGAATAAATAATATTAAAAGATAAAAAAAAATAATAGTGAAAAATAAGTAAATGTAGTGATTAATATTTGTAGATAAAAAACTCAACTATATTTATTCTAAATAACATTAATTTATAACCTTAACAATATTATGATACTTTCTAAGAAACAATATAAAGTGAACACATTAAGGGACGATTATAAGAATAAATGGGAAGAAATAATATATATAAAACAAATTTTTATTCTGCCGAATATTAGCTCAGTTATTAACAATCTATTAATATTCAACAAAAAAATATACAGAATTAAGACCTTAAATTACTATAAAAAATATTTCGCACACTATCAATTCTATAGTTCTTAATAACTATAAATACCTCGAAATTGTTAAATTTTTACATGAATTGAGACCAAAAAGAGAAAACTATGAAATGAGAGAGAATGTACACTACAATTTAAATAATTCTATATACATTAAAAAATTTATTTTCACGAAAGAGTTAAAATGTATTTATATAATCGAGATGAATACAGCTAAAAGAAAAATAATTAAAACAAGAAAATTATAAAAAGAACAGATATCAGTAAGATCAAGTGCTAAAATGTGAGTATAGTGAAATTTTCTAATCAATTTTTTAGGAGGTGTAGAAAACAAACACTCGACACAGTAAATGTTTTCGGTCTGACAAATATAGCTTTTATATTCTAATTCTAGACTACCGATCCTCGAACCTCTTACATCGTACCCCGCCCCTCGAACCTCGTACCTCGTACCTCGAACCTCGAGCATCGAACATCGAATATAAAACATCAAACCTCGATCACCTAACGTCGAAAGTAAAATGTCGATATTCAATGGGCAAGATTTGAGCGCAGATAATCACTTATCTTTTTCTGGTCGTAGAAATATAAAGTATTTTGCATCCTCTCAAACCGATATTGATTTAGGACGTTGTTAACGGAGAATCGAATTCGGGAATTGAAACCTTCTTCTCATGAAGCTTCTTGAGAAGAAAGCTTTCTCAAGAAGTTTCATGGGAAGAAAGCTTCTAGAGAAGAAAGCTTTCTTCTCATGAGGCTTCATGAGTAAAAAGCCTCTTGAGAAGAAAGCTTTCTTTTCAAGAAGCTTCATGAGTAGAAGAAAGCTTCTTGTTAAGAAAGCTTTCTTCTCATGATGCTTCATGAGTAATAAAAGCTTCTTGAGAAGAAAGATTTTTTCTCATGAAGTTTCATTACGATAACTTCAAGAAATATATTTTTCATTATTATTATTTAAGTTTTATTATATATATATATATATATATATATATATATATTTTCCACAAATTACTTTATTATATAATATTATTATTGTATGATATTATATATACTAATTATATATTTATTATATTAGGATTTATCTATATTATATATACTATATATATAATATATATGTATATTATATATATATATATATATATTATACTTAATATATAGTGGATTATCTATTTGGCCTCTTAACATATACTATATAATATTAACATTTATTAACATTATTTTTTATACATACACCTGTCTATATAGGAATAATGTAGTACGGATGTGCTTCTTAGATATTATTTAGTATATTATGTTTATATATAGTTAATATGATAAGGTTTTTTCTCCCAGCGAAAATCAATGGTTGATGGGAGAATGTTCCTCGCTCCATTCAGAATTGAGTTAGATAAGAATTGCTAAAAGGGACATTGGAAAACTCTTCGTCTCTCTTGACAATCTATCCCTACATTACTAATTAATTCTGCTGGGAACGTCTGACACGGGCTACTTTATTCCGAATCGGCCTTTAGAAGCAGTCGTGCTTTCATATCTATAAAAATATAGTAGCACAACTACTTTTGGCATCTTCCTACTGATTAAAAATTTCTGGCCTCTTGCCAATAAATAACTTTTTGTAAATCTGTGCCTTTCACCTCTCTAATTATCCGCTGCTTCTGTTGGCTTCAACTCTTTAGCTAAATCTAAAAGGCCTTAATTCTCTTTTGGTCTCTTTCGTTTTTTCGATCTATTTCCACGCCTTGGAACGATATCGGCATCCCTTCATCTGCTTCTTCTTTCTTAACTAGGTTTCTATCGCCTTCTGGTATTTAAAACGCATGAATCAGGGTTGCATTGGGATTTCTGCAGATCTATGAATTAAGCTCAGGTAGTGTCTTTTGAGTGGGGACGTGATAGGCACACTCTACTCCTCCCCGTGTATTTTGCTATGATGTGGGTGCTTCTGAAGTTCTGGCTCCTGTCCCGAGTGTCAAATGAACTGCTATTTTTCTCTATGCTTTTATTGACCAAATACTGTATCATCTTTATGTAAGATCTTCCCATATAGTGTGTTCACACTTCATGTGTCTTGAAGCGCTGATAGTGCTCCATCGGTGGTTATTCCAATTCCCTGAAATAGGGCAGCTGCTCACTGATTCTCGTTCTAACTGAGTCGTACCTTGTTTACTATCTAAAATCTTGAACACTCCTCTTAACTCTCATTTCCTGATCATCTGGAGTCATCATTCCTTCTTTCAGTATCATAATATAGTATGTTCTTTTTCGATCGCTTCTGTGGGCTCACATAGCGTCGATACTCTATATCTATCAACTATCTAACTAACTTTATGGTCTTCTCTGCCCTTAGGACGTACTTTATTTGTGGAGTCTTTGTGTGTGTGGGCTCGGGATTTCAAGCAGCTTTTGATCGAGTCCAGGGCATTTGCGTACTAAACTCTCTAAGCTCCCTTCCTTTGGTTTCCTACTTCTCTTTGCTTGCTTACTCTTGTCCAGTTTTCTCTCCGGTCGCTCCATATCGAGCAAATCGTTGTAGTGGAGCGACATACCTCTTCCTCCTTTCTCTGTTACTATTTTGCGCTGTTACCTGCAGGTCTTCTGTGTTTTAGTCTCGAAAACTTATTCTGACTGTTTTCTCATTGCCTTACGATCTCAGCCAGCAATGTAACTCGTGCTTTGAATCTAATAATCATGCCAACGTTGTCACTTGAATACCGACGACTCCAATCTCCATCTTCATTTCCATCTCATTTGAGATCTCCTCTCTTCTTTTGTGCTCATCTCTGAATTGCCCTCTGTTCCAAGAAACTTTTTCCGATTTTGCTTTGTTCGGCCGACCCTCGATGGGAAATTTCCCAAGTGGGCCGCCGCAACCTTGTGAATTCAACTCTTTGAAAACTCAACTTCTTTACATCATCCCCTCTCAAAAACACCTCCTAACTTTTCCTATTTTTTTCTACGGCTCTAACGTCCTCACCTGTTGACAACAAAACATTCTTGGTCTTCACATAAACAAAAATTCTCTGGAAACCTTCATATCCAGACGTGTTTGCTGAAGGTGGCTTCAAAGTAAGCGGGGAGTTCTGTTTACAGGTTGCGAATTATTTTTTTTCTTCTCTGCATTGCCAGTGCTGCATTGTTATCTAAAGGTGCTTTATTTTTCGACCCGTGTGTTGGAGTACTGTGGGTCTCACATCTAGGCCGGGGCTAATCGGCTTCCCACTCTTCTTATGGATCAGTATGTTGAGTCTTAAAGCTAAGAACTTAAGTAAACGGTTTCCTTTTACATTTACAAAACTCTTGACCCTCTATCTCTGCACGGTGAGGAAAAATAAGTATTCCCTTTGCCCCGCCCCGTTCTTGGCGTGCCGTGAATCTCTTTTCTACAGGTCACTACAGTCGTAGATGCTCAGGGAGTTGGCAGCTCGTGGTATTACCACACCTTTCTACTCTCCTAAATTTGCGTTCCGGCCCAATCAATTCGTTATAGTAGGCTCACTTAGTGTGACATGCTCTCCTGCGCGATATAGTAGTTTTGTGCTGTTTGAGCTTTGGTTCTGTGAGGCCTATTCCCACTGCTCTCGTGGTTGGGTCTGTGTAGGTCTTGCCTCTCTCTTTTTCGCGAGCTCTACTTCTTCTGGTTGATGGATTCCTTGCTCAGTTCATTATTCTGATTTTCAAAACTGTAGTTCAATCTTGTTTGTAAACCCGATTTCTGTCACGCTTACATACTGAGATGTATCGTGCGTTGGGGCCTCTGGGTTATAAGGTGGGGTTTCCCTGTATTTTACTTTCTTTGCCCCATTTTTCCACATGTTCCAGCCGGAGTAAGGTGTAATCTGTGAGAAAGAAACTACTATATATATAATATTATTATATTAGCGTGTTCATTGCTTATATTATTTATATTTATTGTTACCTCACTTTCATATTATATATACTCATATATTATATATATTTCACTACCGTCAATTATATTATATCGAGTATTCTATACTTAATTAGTATTTTGTGATAATCAGTGATGATATTGGTGAACATGATTACTCTTATCCTATATATATATATTGATTTAGTATTATATTAACTCACTTGGCTTGGCAAAAGTTCCACATACCACAACCAGTCAACACTCTCTATACTCCACCATACCACTAACTACACTATAACACTAATATACTCACTAACTCATCAACACACACTACACTCAACACACACTACCATCAGAGTAATTATTATTAACTTATATATACATACTATACATACACCCCAATACAGATTACCTCAAGTAACTACTATTAACTATACTAACTCACACGTATACACTAATTATTTATTAACTTTATATCACTATGAAATTTAAAATCTTGACCTATCAGCTCGGGTTTCTTAATTCATTTTTATAAGGTTTTTATATTTAAAATTGATGGTAATTTAATAATTTTGTTAAATAATGTTCAGATCTCTCGGCCAATCAATGTAGATGATTTATTTTTACTATTTTTTATTATTTTATTTTTCACCAAGCTTTGACATGTTTAATATATTATCTTATTTAGTGTATGTATTGTTATATATCAGAGGTTAAAAATTCATTTTTAACGCACATCTTCGTCAAGTAGTAATATTTTTCGTCTATACCTTTATTGGCTTATATTTAGAATCCTTTATATTTGTGATTTGTTAATATCTCTTAAGCATTATAATTTAATAAAATAATATTCTATTGACCTAAGTTCGGCCTTTTGATCCTTGACAAAGATATGACACGAATGTGTGTTGCTTATAGCACTTATTTCTTAACACATTTATATTTTGCCAATTCATGAACAATTAACAACACTCACAAATTTGCTACAATCATTTTTATTTTTCTTCTCAGTCCCATCTGTGAACTCATGTCACGCGTACCCACATATATCGTTCTATCATAAACATAAAAGTAATCGATCAACATGTTGTCATTAGTTGATTTCAACATAAACTAATAAATATTGATGGTAGCTATACCACTTAAAATGGTATGGGCGTCTTAATCACTTTACGATCTTATAACACATTAATGTTGGTTTATTCACGCAAAATAAATGAGCTCTAATTTTTCCAATGAAAGTAAAAAGTGGTTCCCGCAAGGTCCATCTTTTTTCATCCATACTACCATCACAGCGTTCAACTGAGCACAACTTACATACGACCACAGATTCTATCAGCTTTCATTTACCTCTATTAATCGATTTACTTCATAACTTCATTTGACCATACGTTCATTTACACCGTCATCATCCGTTCATCTCTTCATAGACGCCTTCTATCGTGTTCATCGTTCAATTCACTCGTTCCTTCACTATTTAGCTATCCCAAAAAAACATACACGTTAAGCGCACACAAATCAACTTAAGATATCGTTAGTCTCAGATTTTTTTGGCTGTCTTCAAAGTGCCGATCCTTTCTACACTGAAATGCGATTTATCTAAATTGAAAGATTAACCATGAGGCAAGAGCTTTATTTAATTATGGTATATTATATCAACTTGAGATGTAGTTATTTACCGAATTCAACCTCATTAGTAGTAAGGATAGTTATTATTATACTTATAGTATATGATTTATTTATAGTATTAATCTAATATATATATAATTTAAGTGTATATTCATAAATGTATTTAAGATTTGAGTGAACTGATAGGTCATAGGTTAGAGTGTCACTATGTATTACTATATATGACACAGACTATATACTATAATATATATTAGGTATATTATATAATATAATATAATAATATATCTATATATATATATATATTTTGTTATTATTACTAATTAATTTCAATCTTTTAATATATATATATATATATATATTTATAATTTATATAGTAGCTACTAATTGAGTGTGCCTTATAAACATGAGCTAAATACTTAGAGTGCCTTTTTTAAAGCCTTCTCTACGCCTCCCTTGAAGTACTAGTATTAATCCTCCTATATATATATATTATATATAATATTTATTATATATATATATATATATATTATTAGGGATGGACAGAATATGCGCATGTTTTTTTTAATATTCGCATTGGCATTCGCATGCGCAAATATTAAAAATAATTATTCGCATTCTCGTATAATATAAATAAATTATTCGCATTCGTATTCCCACTCTAGCATATGTGAATTTTCAAGGTCGTGGCACTAATTTGAGTGGCACTCGAATTCAAACGAATATTGATATTTGTACGTGTGTGTGTGTGTTGTTGTAACTGCAGAGTTCAACAGTTGAGCAAATGCTCAATAGCGTTCTCATCCAGTGTTCTTTGATATTTCTTTGATATTGCATCAAATGACAGCGTAAAGTGTACACTTTGCATCGTAATTTTTCTTTGAAAGGAAGAGCAACATATCTTGGTTAAGAAACCATCTAAGCAGCAAACACAAGAAAGAAGTAGAAAAGAAAACGAATATATATATATATATATATATATATATTATATATAATATATATATATATATATATATATTATTATATATATAATATATATTATATATATATATATATATATATATATATATAATATATATATATATATATTGATATATAATTATATATATATTTTATATATATTTATATATTATTATATAGTTATATATATATATATAATATATATATATATATATATAATATAATATATTATATATATATATAAAATAATATATATATATATATTAATATATTTTTAAAAACAAATAAAAGAGTTTTATTTTATTATATTAATAATATATATATATATCTATAATTATATTATATAATAATATATATATATATATATATATCATTATATATATATATTATATTATATCTATATATATATATATAATAGTATATATATAATATAATATATTATATATATATATATATATATATATAATAATAGTATATATATATATATATTATATATATAGATATATATATATAATATATATATATATTATATATATATATATATATTATATAATATTATATTATATATATATTGATATATAATATATATATATATATATATATACACATAGAAAATACAAAGATATGGAACGCTAATAATGAAAAAAACACAAAGGATGGATAGTAACTTTGAAGAAATGATAATAATGAACGATCTTCCCTTTTCTAACATTGAAGTTTTAGGCTTTGTACAGTTAATGAAAGTAGAAGCCTCTTTCTACTGCTACGTCAAAAGAAATGTTACAGAGGTATTGTTTGTAGGAAAATGCATGGCTGCGTTAAAGCTAAAGTTTTTAGAATTAATAACCTCTATCAAAAAACGCTTCCAAGTCTGCTTTTCTCTACCAAAGAGTGGTTAGACTCTGACTCAGCAGTTTCTTTGTTCTCTCTGATTAGCTATGTCGTGAATAAGGATTTCAAACGCCAAATTTTGAGTGCCAAAGCTGGTGCCAGTATTATGAAAGCTCTGTTTTTTCTTGAGTGAATAACACAAATCCGTGCAGGCATCAATCTGTAACTTACGATTAGGAAAATGGTGTGTCATCTCGATTAATTTGGTGAGAAATTTTTCTCTAAAATGAAGGTCTAATGCGTCACTTAAATCATAGGACCATGGCTCAAGAAGAACTAAGGAAAATAAAGGCCAGAATTAATGTTCTACAAATTTCAGCAATACAAGACGTAACCGGATGCTAGAACACACACATAACACACCTATATATATATATAGGTATATATATATATATAGTATATTTTATATATATATGTAATATATAATAAAATCTATATATATTATAATATTGATAATTTATATCTAATTAAAAAAATATGTAATTCTAAATTATTATTAGTCTATACTTAACTAAACAATATATTAAATATTATATATTATTACCTCTTTTTTCTTGGGCTTCTTGTCGAATTGCATTTAGTATGTGAAATACTTACTACCTAAATCATTTCGATCTTCAATTTGCCATGAAAAAGAGATCTCTACACTTTTTTAGATGTACACCCTTCTCTATAAATATCAATCTCTCTTTCAAGCATATGTTGTTGAATACCGTTGTTAGTTCTACTTCTTCTTACTTTCTTCTATAACTTTCTTCGTTCTCTTCGCATCTTTTCTTACGTGTATATACTTCTTCTTCGCTTCTCTCTTTCTCTGTTCTAAATTTCTTTTCAACATATAATATGTTGAATTCCAACTTATATGGCCACTTCTATTGATCTGCAAGTTGAACTTTCCATTTCTGATTTCGATCTAATCACTGTTTCTTTCATTCTCATCTTAATGATAAACTAGTTGGTTATTAAAATCCATATTACTTTTAAATTTCATTAAAAAAACGTCAATTTAGACATAAAGTTTTACTATTTATTCTTTCTATTCTCTTTCTTCTTTCTCTTGTTATTCATTTTCTTCTCTGTACATATTCTGTTGTCTTTATATTATCGCGGATATTCCGTAAATCCCAACACCACATGACTTCTTATCAACCCTCTCTTCTTCTTTTAGTGCTTTTGTCTAAAATATTTTTCAAATTTTCTTATGTATCTTATTTATCTGATTATATCGTGTTTACTTTCTTTTCTTTTTTTTATTAGTTTTTCTTGTTAACATTTTGTCACTGTGATAAATTTAGCGTGTAAAAACGTCGTAATTTTCTTTGAAGCTAATTCTTATTTTTTATTAAACCTATGCGTTTTTTCTATCAACCTTTAATGAATACTTTTTTCTTCTTCTTGGTACTTTAAACTCAATCATTGTATATTTTCTTCATTTTACTATACACACGTCAATTTTAACCTTCTGATCTACACTACATTATTTCGCTTTCAATCTCTTTAAGACACCTAAAACATTATTAATAAACTTCTTTTTTTGCTTATCTTTTTGCTATATACTCTTTTGTCATTTCTATTATGTAAATTCCACATTCTTTCTTTTTCTTATCCAGTAATACATTCTTCCACAATCATATCTTCATCATTTTTTTTTTTTCTTGTTATTTTGTCTTTTTTCTTTTAATCTTTATTTGTTATCTTTCTCAATTCTTCTCTTTCATTTTTCTTTTATGTTTCCTCTTCCCCCTCATTCACATCTTTCTTGTTTATTTTTGTTGAATTTAGGAAAAAATCGTAACTTTAAGAGTTCTAAATTTGTAATGTGAAAATTTAGAAAAAGCGTAATTTTAGAATTATATATTTTTATTCAAAACAGGTTTCCCACAACAATGAATTTATCTGGTATATAATAAAAACAAATATTGACATTTCATTAAAAAACGTCCAATTTAAGACACCTAAAAACTATTATTGACATGAGCTAAATATATATGCCTTTTGATGCTTTTTGAAATTACATTTCATGAAACATATTATTTATTTTTTGCCAGATGCACAGTTTCAGATAAAACTCAATTTTAAAGAATTACCAAATAATTTTTCAAATGTTGAAATTTTTGGAAAAATCGTACTTTAAGAAGTTCTAAATTTTGTAATGTGAAAATTTAGAAAAAGCGTATTTAGAAGTTAAAATTTTAATTAAACAGGTTTTCACAACTAATGCAATATTTGGTATAATAAAAAAAGATTATTGAATTTTCATTAAATATACGCGCGTCAATTAAACACCTAAAACTATTAATAAATTCGCTTTTCTGCTTTTTGAAATTGCATTTCAATGAAACACATTATTTTTTCAAATGCTGAAAATTCCGTTAAAAACTCAATTTTAAGATTAACCAAATAATTTCAAATGTTGAAATTTAGGAAAAATCGTACTTTTAAGAGTTCTAAATTTGTAATGTGAAAATTTAAGAAAAAGCGTAATTTTAGAAGTTAAAATTTTTTATTAAAACAGGTTTTCACAACTAATGAAATATTTGGTATATAAAAACAAATATTGAAATTTCATTAAAAAACGTCAATTTAAGACACCTAAAACTATTAATAAATTCTTTTTTCTGCTTTTTTGAAATTGCATTTCAATGAAACACATTATTTTTTCAAATGCTGAAAATCCCGTAAAAACCTAATTTTAAAATTACCAAAATATTTTAAAATTGTTGAAATTTAAGAAAAATCGTAATTTTTAAGAGTTTCTAAAATTTTTGTAATGTGAAAATTTAAGAAAAAGCGTAATTTTAGAAGTTAAAATTTTTTATTAAAACAGGTTTTCACAACTAATGAAATATTTGGTATATAAAAACAAATATTGAAATTTCATTAAAAAACGTCAATTTAAGACACCAAAACTATTAATAAATTCGCTTTTCTGCTTTTTGAAATTGCATTTCAATGAAACATTATTTTTTCAAATGCTGAAAACCCGTTAACCTCAACTTTTAGAAATTAAAATTTCAAATGTTGAAATTTAGGAAAAATCGTACTTTTAAGAGTTCTAAATTTGTAATGTGAAAATTTAAGAAAAAGGGTAATTTTAGAAGTTAAAATTTTTTATTAAAACAGGTTTTCACAACTAATCACCAGGATATGGTATAGAAACAATATTGAAGTCTTAACAACGTCAATTTAAGACACAAAACAATTAATAAATTCTCTTTTCTGCTTTTTGAAATTGCATTTCAATGAAACACATTATTTTTTCAAATGCTGAAAATACCGTTAAAAACTCAATTTTAAGATTACCAAATAATTTTAAATGTTGAAATTTAGCGAAAAATTCGTAAACTTTTAAGAGTTCTAAATTGTAATGTGAAAATTTAGAAACATAACTTTTTATATTTTAAAATTTTTTTTTAAATAGGTTTTCACAACTGAATATTTGTATATAATAAATAATTGATTATTTAAAAGACGTAAAACAAATAATAAATATTCTTTTCAGCTTTTTGAAATGGCATTTTACATTATTATTTCAAATGCTACTACTACCATTAGTATAAAAGTTAAGTTTTAAAATACTTTTATTACAAATTCCTCATAATTATTTTTATAGAGTTTCTACGTTTCTGGTGAACAATTTAAGAAAAGCGTAATTTAAGAAGTTAAAATTTTTTATTAAACAGGTTTTCAAAACTAATGAAATATTGTAATAAAAACAATATAAAGGTTCATAAAGCAACGTGATGAGAGCCTTCTAATGTTGATTTTCTGTTTTAAAAGTTTGTTGTAATGAAAAATTATTTTTTCAAATGCTGAAAGTACTGTTAAAAACGATTTAGCCAATAATTTCAAATGTTGAAATTTGAAATGTACCTTTTAAGAGTTCTAAATCGTATGAAATTTAAGAAAGATTTTTAGAAGTTAAATTTTTATTAAAACAGTTTTCAAACTCATGAATATTTGGTATATAAAAAATTTGAAATTTAATTAAAAACGTCAATTTAAACCTAAACAATTAATAATTTCTCTTTTTCTCTTTTTGAATTGCATTTCATGAACACATATTTTTTCAAAATGCTGAATAACCGTTAAAAACTGAATTTAGATTTACAAAATAATTTCAATGTTGAAATTTAGGTACTGTTAAGAGTTTAAATTGTGTATTTAGAAAAGCGTAATTTTAGAAGTTAATTTTTTTATTAAACCCCAGGTTCACATAATGAATTGGTATAACACAATATAAAATTTCTAAAAAACGTCATTAACTAATTAATCATTTTTCTGCATATTTGAATGTAATTTAATGAAAACATAATTTTTAAAAAAAAAATATTTTAAGATTTTTCAAATGTTGAAATAGGAAAAATCGTACTTTTAAGAGTTCTAATTTGTAATGTGAACAATAAGAAAGGTATGTTTCAGATGTAAATTTTTATTAACAGGTTTTTCACACTAATGAATTTTTGGTATTCAACAATATTGATTTCATTAAAAACGAAAGGTGGTATTAAATTGAAGTGTTTCTATATAAATGTTCAAGAAACACCTTCTAACAAATTAATATTTGCTCTTTCTGTTATATTTAATGAGGAAACACAATTATCTCTCTATGACTCTACGGTTTTGTGCTAATTATCAACAATATGAATGGCCGTAATATTTATTCAAAATCCTATTTTTTAGATCTTTAAATATATTTAAAATATATATTGAAAAATGGAATCAAGCAGCTTGGTTTCATTTAACCTTATTGTTTAAAGCACATATTAAGCAAGTAATGTTATAAATAGATACTCTTTAAAACAGTTTTAAAGAGCAATCGCTGTGTACTCCAGCGGACTTAAATTTTTCCATGAACCACTTCCTGTTTATCCACAAGAAAAAGGTTTACTGTCGAGGGTCAACAGATGAAAATTGTTAATCTCTTTTAAACGGGGTACTTTCACAGCTCATATCTTTAACAAAATAAGTTTCTTTTCATTCGGAGCAGATCGGTCTCCTTGACAAAAGTACTCGCCCACAAGTGCACATTTTTTAATCAGTTTTTATCGAGGACTACCGTCTTTAATATGACGCCCGTTATTTTTTAAAATACGTGAACCTTTTCGCTAACTTGTGTTTTCGGTAGGTCTATTCCTAAATTTTAATCTGTGAGTGTGAGTGTGGGCTCGAAAATCTTTTGATATACTCACTCTTACAAAAGAGTAAATACATTTGTGATGAACTTCTAAAATTACGCTTGATGTTTGACACTTAATGCTTTTAAGATTCACTTTTCTATTATCTCTAGAGACTTCCAATTATTATACAGGGTATTCACCCGATAAACTCTTTTCTGCCCTTTCCTTGCTTTCCTCCCTTTCTTTTTTACACATTTTGGCTCGGAGCAACGTATTATGATATATTATTCCATTACGTTAAACCATTCTTTATAGAAATTCCGAAATCATGATTATGTTCTTACCTTGTAATGGCAAGGGTACATAACGGTAAGCTTTCAGCAATTTGGCGGGTTTACATTAGAAAGATTAATTGAATGATTTTTATTTAGGCGAAAACGCCAGTCACCATACGAGTTTAACATTCTTAATAATGCCTGAAACGTGAAGGGTTTTTTAATCACGCCTCATTGTCAATATTGAGTTGGTCCTAATTTAAAATAAACTAAGAATTTTATTTGCAATTTTATAATCGTACAATTTAAAATGGTTTCCACATTTATAAGTTTACAATTCTTTTATAAATAATTTAAATTCTCTCGTTTCTCTGCTTTTTTGGTGCATTGCATTTTATATACACATTATGAATACCATGATTTTATTTTTAGCCAGATTTCTGAAAATAAGTAAAACTACCTCAATTTGGTTAAGAATTACCGAAAATATTACAAAAAGAAATGTGACTTCTTTAAGCTCTTACAGTATAATTACAGAGTTCTTAAATTTGTTAAAGTGAATAACTTGTTTTATATGAAAAGCCGGTTATTTAGAAAGTATATAATAATTTTTTTCTTACTTTAAGAACGGGTTTTCCCCCAATATATAATAGAAAATTATTTGTTAAGTAAAAACACACATTCACTTTATAAGAGTAAAGATTTTCATTTAATTTAAACCTCAATTCCTAAACCTTCTAAAACAACATTTATCAATACATTTGAACTTTTTACTTTTTGGTAATTATTGCAAATTCGTATTTATACAATGTATAGAACTATATTTATTTTTAATCCCAAAAAGAAGAATAAATTCTCATTTTTACATGTCTCATTATATAATTTCATAGTTTGAAATTAATAAGAAAAGTACGTACTCCTTGTATATGAGTTCATGTTTTTTGAGATGATTAATGCGTAATATTTAAAGCGTGACTTTATGATAAAAAAGTTGATAAAAATTTTATTAATTACATGTTTTATTAATATACATAAAGGTGGTGTTTTCCACAACTTATAAATTTGAAATGAGCTACCTTGGTTAATTGTTGTAACACATAATATTTGAATATAATTGAATTAAACTAAGAAAATCGATAATTTAGATCAAAAACGACAATTTTAACTCCTATTATACATTCAATTAAATTGTTCTTACTCTTATTATTATCCTAGAGCGTATTGAAATGTTATTTCAATAGTGAGTGATAACAATTTTTATTTTTGCATAGAATAGAAACAATTCTCCATGATTTTTATAGATAATTATACCAAATTAAATAAATTTTTTAACATATCTAAAAATATTATACGGCTTTTGTGGTACATATAAATTTTACACATTACGAAGATATATTAAGCAAACCTGATTTAAACTCTTACCGATTAATGGGTGAGCATTGGGAAGCAACTCGGGGGTATAGATACTTGGTTTTCTAAAATGTTTGAATATGTTTTATTAAACTCGGTATTTTTTTCAGACGAGATATGGTGTGAATATAAATAAGGATAGATTTTTCATATTGGATCTATATAGTCAAACTCTAACTCTAAAAAGAGAAAAAATAGTCGAGGTATTATATACATATTGAAAGATTTGATCTTAAATTGCTTGAGGAAACGTTTTTTTTCAATATTAAACGTCTTTTAAGAACCTAGAGAACTAATTTTGCAGTTAAGTATGTCGTTATAAGGTTTATAAATGCAAATATTTTCAATTAGTTGTGAAAACCTGTTTTTAATAAAAAATTTTACCATCTAAAAATTACGCTTTTTTCTTAAATTTTCACATTACAAATTTTAGAAACCTCTTAAAGTAAACGATTGGCGCCTGAATTCTCAAATTTTGATAAATAGTTTCGTATATCTTAACAAGTTAGAGATTGCTTGATTTTTTGAAAAAATAATGTTGTTCATTGAAATGCAATTTCAAAAAGCAAAACAGAGAATTTATTAAGTTGTTTATATGTGTCTTTAAAATTGGAATCGTTCTAGGTGTCTTTAATGCTTGTATCGTTGTCTACCTTTATTAGGATGATATATGTCTAGTATCTTGTTATTATATTAACTATTATCTCAGGTGTGAGTTTTCGAAAACTCGTAACCTTTTTAATAATGAATAAGTTCTCAATTAGATTTGTGTAATGATGAAACACTCTTGTATAGATATATAGAGTCCACAATATAATTTATTAACTAAGAATATATTAAATTAACTTTTTTCTTAAAATAAAACATTATTTTCTTAAATTTTCACATTAAATTTTACAACTCTTAAAGTAACGATTTTTCCTAAACTTTCAACATTTGAAATTATTTTGTAAATCTTAAAATTGAGTTTTTTTGTTTTGAAAAAACTAATGTGTTTCATTGTAAGATGCAATTTCCAGATACAGAAAAGAGATTGTAATTGTTCTATGAGTGTCCTGGTGGGACTGGTGACGGATAATTATTTTCTAATGTATTCATATTTGGTGTTTTATATAGCGCAAATATTTCATTAGTTCTGTGAAAAACCCGTTTTAATTAAAAAAAAATTTAACTTCTAAAATTACGCTTTTTCTTAAATTTTCACATTACAAATTTAGAACTCTTTAAAAGTACGATTTTTCCTAAATTTCAACATTTGAAATTATTTGGTAATTCTTAAAATTGAGTTTTTAACGGTATTTTTCAGAATTTGAAAAAAATAAATAATTTCTTCATTGAAATGCAATTTCACAAAGCAGAAAAGAGGAATTTATTATTTAGTTTTAGGTACCTTAAATTGACGTTTTTTAAATGATGAAATTTCAATATTTGTTTTTATATACCAAATATTTCATTAGTTGTGATAAACCTGTTTTAATAAAAAATTTTAACTGCTAATATTACGCTTTTTGCTTAAATTCGTTCACATCCCTCCTACACTCTCTTAGAACTCTAAAAGCTATCGTTTTCCTTATTATTCTTATATCTTTTATTTGAAGATTATTTCTTAAATCTAAAAATTGAGTTTTAACTTTACCTTCAGCATTCTGGAAAAAATAATGTGTTTTCATTGAAAATGCAATTTCAAAAAGCAGAAAAGAGAATTTATTAATTGTTTTAGGTGTCTTAAATTGACGTTTTTTAATGAAATTTCAATATTTGTTTTTATATACCAAATATTTCATTAGTAGTGACAACTGTCTTTAAATAAAAAAATTATAACTTCTACCTTACGCTTTTTCTTACAATGTTCACATTCACCAAATTTAGACTCTTAAAAGTAACGATTTTTTCCTAAATTTAACATTTGAAAAATATTTTGTAAATCTTAAAATTGAGTTTTTTTTGTAGAATAAATTAATTGTGTTTTCATTGAACATACAATTTCAATAGCAGAAAGAAGAATTTATATAATTGTCTTTATAGGTCTGCTTAAAATGATGTCTTTTTTAAATGAAATGTTTCAAACTATTTGTGTTTATATACCAAATACTCAATTTTCATTAGTTGTGAAAACCTGTTTTAATAAAAAATTTTAACTTCTAAAATTACGCTTTTTCTTAAATTTTCACATTGAAAATTTAGAACTCTTAAAAGTACGATTTTTCCTAAATTTCAACATTTGAAATTATTTGTTAAATCTTAAAATTGAGTTTTTAACTGTATTTTCAGCATTTGAAAAAATAATGTGTTTCATTGAAATGCAATTAAAAAAGCAGAAAAGAGAATTTATTAATTGTTTTAGGTGTCTTAAATTGACGTTTTTTAATGAAATTTCAATATTTGTTTTTATATACCAAATATTTCATTAGTTGTGAAAACCTGTTTTAATAAAAAATTTTAACTTCTAAAATTACGCTTTTTCTTAAATTTTCACATTACAAAATTTAGAGACTCATTAAAAGTACGATTTTTCCTAAATTCAACATTTGAAAATATTTTTAAAATCATAAAATGAGTTTTTTTTTTGAACAATATTATTGTGTTTTCATTGAAAACTACAATTCAAATAGCAGAAAAGAGAATTTATTAATTGTTTTAGGTCTCTTAAATTGACGGTTTTTTTAAAATGAATTTTTAATATTTGTGTTTATTATACCAAATTGTTCATTAGTTGTGAAAACCGTGTTTTAAATATTAAAAATTATAACTTCGTAACAATTACGCTTTTTTTCCCTCTTCTCTCTTAAATTTCTCACATTCACAAATTTAGCAACTCTTAAAAGTACGATTTTCCCTAAATTCAACATTTGAAATTATTTTTTGTAAATCTTAAAATTCAGTTTTTAAAGGGTATTTTCAGGCATTTGAAAAAATAATCTGTGTTTCCATTGAAATGCACATCTTTCAAAAGCCAAGAAAGCAGAAATTTATTTGCAATAAATTAAATGTGAACTACAATTTCAAAAAACAGAAAAGAGATTTTATTAATATTTGTTTTTATATACCAAATATTTCATTAGTTGTGAAAACCTGTTTTAATAAAAAATTTTAACTTCTAAAATTACGCTTTTTCTTAAATTTTCACATTACAAATTTAGAACTCTTAAAAGTACGATTTTTCCTAAATTTCAACATTTGAAATTATTTGGCAAATCTTAAAATTGAGTTTTTAACGGTACTTTCAGCATTTGAAAAAATAATGTGTTTCATTGAAATGCAATTTCAAAAAGCTGAAAAGTGAATTTATTAATAGTTTTAGATGTCTTAAATTGACGTTTTTTAATGAAATTTCAATATTTATTAAAATTTCATTAGTTTTGAAAACCTGTTTTAATAAAGAAAATTATATATATCTTCAAAATGAGCGCTTTTTTTCTTAATTTTTCACATTACTAATTTAGAGAACTCTCTCAAAAGTACGATTTTTGCCTAAATTTCAACATTTGAAATTATTTTTGTAAATCTTAAAACTTTCGAGATACAAAAAGTTGGTATTTTCAGGCGATTTTTGAAAATAATTCTGGGAATTATTGAATATGAGCAGATTTCAAAAAAAGCTGAAAAGTTGAATTTTATTAATAGTAAGTTAGGTGTCTAAATTGACTTTTTATAAATGAAATTTCAATATTTATTTTTATATACCAAATATTTCATTAGTTGTGAAAACCTATTTTAAAAAAAAATTTTACCAACTTCTAAAATTACGCTTTTTCTTAAATTTTCACATTACAAATTTCAGAACTCTTACAAAGTACGCATTTATCGCTAATTTCAACATTATGGAAATTCATTTGGAAACTGTTCAAAAAAGAGTTTTCTGGAAGTATCTGTAAGCATTTAAAAAATACTGTGTCTTCATTGAAATGCATATTTCATGCAGAAAAGTGCAATATTTTTGTATAGTTTGAGTTCAATATTATTTGTCTCTGATTTTCTCTTTTTTTTTTTTTTTTTGGGCTTTTTTTTTTTTTTTTGTTTTCGTCTTTTGTCTTTTTGGTTTTATTAATAGTTTCTTAGGTTGTTGCTAATGGACGCTCTGTTTTAATGAACTTGCATATTTGTTTCCTATATACCAAAATATTTTCATTAGTGTGAGAGAGGTGTGTTTAATAAAAAATTTTAACTTCGTAAAATTACGCTTTCCCTAAATTTTCAACATTAGCGAATTGTGTTCTGCAATAAAAAATTTTGGATTTTTGATAAAATTCATCATTTGAGAAATTCTTTGGTCATTCTTAAAAAAGCGTTTTTAACGGTATTTTCAGCATTTAACAAAAATAATGTTCTATATGAAATGCGAATTTTCAAAAAGGCAGAAGACGGAGAGGTCATATATATATAGGTGTCTTAAATTGACGTTTTCTTAATGAAATTTCAATATTTGTTTTACTATACCAAATATTTCATTAGGTTTGAAAACTCGTTCCAATATTAAAAAATTTAACATCTAAAATTAATAATAATAATATCTTAAATTTTATTATAAAACGAATTTAGAACTCTTGAAAAGTACGATTTTTCTTAATTTCAACATTTAAAATTATTTGGTATTCTTTAAATTGAGTTTTTTTGCACGGGAATTTTTCAGCTCTTCTCGCACACACAAATAATGTGTTTACATTGAAGATGGCATAATTTCAAAAAGCTAGAACATAGCGAATTGTATTAGATAGTTTTTAGTGTCTTAAATTGAGGTTTTAATGAAATTTTCAATATTTGTTTCTTATATAACACCACATCTTTCATTAGTTTGTTAAACCTGTTTTTTATAAAAAAACATTTCTCTCTCAAAAGTTATAGGGTTCATTCTTAAAGTTTTCACATTACAATTTAGAATTCTTAAAAGTACGGTTTTTTCCTAAATTTCAGAGCATTTGAAATTATTTGTAATTTCTTAAAATTGAGTTTTTAACGGAATTTTCCAGCCATTGAAAAAATAATGTTTGTTTCATCGCCACACTCGCCACTCTTAAAATAAAGCTTAAAGAGAATTTATTAATAGTTTTAGGTGTCTTAAATTGACGTTTTTTAATGAAATTTCAATATCTGTTTTTATATACCAAATATTTCATTAGTTGTGAAAACCTGTTTTAATAAAAACTTAAACTCTAAAATTACGCTTTTTCTTAAATTTTCACATTACAAAATTAGAACTCTTAAAAGTACGATTTTTCCTAAATTTCAACATTTGAAATTATTTGGTAATTCTTAAAATTGAGTTTTTAACGGGATTTTCAGCATTTGAAAAAATAATGTGTTTCATTGAAATGCAATTTCAAAAAGCAGAAAAGCGAATTTATTAATAGTTTTAGGTGTCTTAAATTGACGTTTTTTAATGAAATTTCAATATTTGTTTTTATATACCAAATATTTCATTAGTTGTGAAAACCTGTTTTAATAAAAAATTTTAACTTCTAAAATTACGCTTTTTCTTAAATTTTCACATTACAAATTTAGAACTCTTAAAAGTACGATTTTTCCTAAATTTCAACATTTGAAATTATTTGGTAAATCTTAAAATTGAGTTTTTTTTTTGAAAAAAATTAATGTGTTTCATTGAAATACAATTTCAAATAGCAGAAAAGAGAATTTATTAATTGTTTTAGGTGTCTTAAATTGACGTTTTGGTGTCTTAAATTGACGTTTTTTAATGAAATTTCAATATTTGTTTTTATATACCAAATATTTCATTAGTTGTGAAAACCTGTTTTAATAAAAAATTTTAACTTCTAAAATTACGCTTTTTCTTAAATTTTCACATTACAAATTTACAACTCTTAAAAGTACGATTTTTCCTAAATTTCAACATTTGAAATTATTTTGTAAATCTTAAAATTGATTTTTTTTTTTGAAAAAATAATGTGTTTCATTGAAATACAATTTCAAAAAGCAGAAAAGAGAATTTATTAATTGTTTTAGGTGTCTTAAATTGACGTTTTTTAATGAAATTTCAATATTTGTTTTTATATACCAAATATTTCATTAGTTGTGAAAACCTGTTTTAATAAAAAATTTTAACTTCTAAAATTGCTTTTTCTTAAATTTTCACATTACAAATTTAGAACTCTTAAAAGTACGATTTTTCCTAAATTTCAACATTTGAAATTATTTGGTAATTCTTAAAATTGAGTTTTTAACGGTATTTTCAGCATTTGAAAAAATAATATGTTTCATTTGAAATGCAATTTCACAAAGCAGAAAAGAGAATTTATTATTTGTTTTAGGTGTCTTAAATTGACGTTTTTTTAATGAAATTTCAATATTTGTTTTTATATACCAAATATTTCATTAGTTGTGAAAACCTGTTTTAATAAAAAATTTTAACTTCTAAAATTACGCTTTTTCCTAAATTTTCACATTACAAATTTAGAACTCTTTAAAAAGTACGTTTTTTCCTAAATTTTAACATTTAAAATTATTTCTTAAATCTTAAAATTGAGTTTTTAACTTTACTTTCAGCATTTGAAAAAATAATGTGTTTCATTGAAATGCAATTTAAAAAAGCAGAAAAGAGAATTTATTAATAGTTTTAGTGTCTTAAATTGATTCGTTTTTTAATGAAATTTACAATATTTGTTTTTATATATCATGTTTTCATTAGTTGTGCAAACCTGTTTAAAATTAAAAAATTCATAACTTCTAAATTTAACTTTTTCTTAACATGTTCACATTACAAATTTAGAACTCTTAAAAGTACGATTTTTCCTAAATTTCAACATTTGAAAATATTTTGTAAATCTTAAAATTGAGTTTTTTTTTGAAAAATTATTGTGTTTCATTGAAATACAATTTCAAATAGCAGAAAAGAGAATTTATTAATTGTTTTAGGTGTCTTAAATTGACGTTTTTTAATGAAATTTCAATATTTGTTTTTATATACCAAATATTTCATTAGTTGTGAAAACCTGTTTTAATAAAAAATTATAACTTCTAAAATTACGCTTTTCTAAATATTCAAATTGCAAATTTAGAACTCTTAAAAGATCTCTCTCAACTGGTGCAACAATCAAGGAAGAAGAAGATCTTCTCCCTAAGAGTTCTAAATTTCGCTCAATGTGAAACTTTAAGAACAAAGCGTAATTTTAAGAAAAGTTAATAAATTTTTTTTAATTAGAAACAAGTTTTTCACAACTATGTCGAAATCTATTTGGTATGAATAGAAACACTAAATAATTGAAATTTCATTAAAAAGAAGTCAATTTAAAAAACCCAAAAAAATTAATAAATCTCTCTTTCTGCTATTTGAATTGTATTTTTCCAATGAAACATCAAGAATTTTTTTCAAATGAAAAAAAACTCAATTTTAAGATTTACAAAATATTTATTTCAACTGTTGAAATTTAGGAAAATCGTACTTTTAAGAGTTCTAAATTTGTAATGTGAAAATTTAAGAAAAAGCGTAATTTTAGAAGTTAAAATTTTTATTAAAACAGGTTTTCACCACTAATGAAATATTTGGTATATAAAAACAAATATTGAAATTTCATTAAAAAACGTCAATTTAAGACACCTAAAACAATTAATAAATTCTCTTTTCTGCTTTTTAAAATTGCATTTCAATGAAACACATTATTTTTTCAAATGCTGAAAATACCGTTAAAAACTCATTTTAAGATTTAACAAAATAATTTAAAATGTTTGAAATTTAGGAAAAAAATGTATTTTTAAAGAGTTCTATAATTTTGAAATGTAAAAATTTAAAAAAAAGCCGTAATTTTAGAAGTATAAAATTTTTTATTCAAAACAGGTTTTTCACAACTAATGAAACTAATTTGGAGTAATATAAAACAATATTTGAAATTTCCAACTTAAAAAACGTCCCAATTTAAGTCACCTAAAACAATAAATAAATTCTCTTTTCCCTGCTTTGTGAATTTGCATTTCAATGAAACATATTTATCTCTTGCCTGAATAACTTAAAAACTCAATTTTAAGATTTACCAAATAATTTCAAATGTTGAAATTTAGGAAAAATCGTACTTTTAAGAGTTCTAAATTTGTAATGTGAAAATTTAAGAAAAAGCGTAATTTTAGAAGTTAAATTTTTTTATTAAAACAGGTTTTCACAACTAATGAAATATTTGGTATATAAAGACAAATATTGAAATTTCATTAAAAAACGTACAATTTAAGACACCCCTAAACAGTTAATCAAATTCTCTTTTTCTGTTATTTGAAAATTGTATTTCAATGAAACAACATTATTTTTTAAAAAAAACTCAATTTAAGATTTTACAAAATAATTTCAAATGTTGAACTTTAGGAAAAATCGTACTTTTTTAAGAGCTTGTAAAATTTGTAATGTAAAAATTTAAGAAAAAGCGTAATTTTAGAAGATAAATTTTTTTATTAAAACAGGTTTTCACAACTAATGAAATATTTGGTATATAAAAACAAATATTGAAATTTCATTAAAAAACGTCAATTTAAGAGTTCTAAATTCGTAATGTGAAAATCTAAAACAATTAATAAATTCTCTTTTCTGCTTTTTGAAATTGCATTTCAATGAAACACATTATTTTTTCAAATGCTGAAAATACCGTTAAAAACTCAATTTTAAGATTTACCAAATAATTTCAAATGTTGAAATTTTAGAAAAAATCGTACTTTTAAAGAAGTTCTAAATTTGTGATGTGAAATTTGGACAAGCGTAATTTTAGAAGTATAGAATTTTTTATTAAATACAGGTTTTTTTCAGCAACTAATTGAATTGATTTCGGTATAATAAAAACAAATATTGGAAATTCATTAAAAAACGCTCAATTCTAAAGCGACCTAAAACTAATTAATAAATTCGCTTTTCTTGCTTTTTGAATTGCATTTCATGAAACCCATTATTTTTTCAAATGCTGAAAATCCGTTAAAAACTCTTTTAAGATTTACACCACAAATATATTTCAAATGTTGAAATTTTTGGAAATAGATACTTTTAAGAGCTCCTTAAATTTGTATTAAAGTGAAACATTCTAACAGAAAAAAAAGCGTAATTTTAGAAGTTAAATTTTTTTATTAAAAACAGGTTTTCACACCACCCTAATGAAAATATTAATTAGGTATCATATAAAAAGGCAGCATATTGAAACTTTCATTAAAAAACGTCCAATTTAAAGACACCTAAAACTAATTAATGAAATTCTCTTTTGTTGTAAAATTGCCATTTCACTCGAAACACATTACTTTTTTCTAAATGCTGAAAATTCATATATATAAAAAACTCAATTTTAAGAATTACCAAAATAATTTCAAAAATGTTGAAATTTAGGAAAAATCTGTCTTATATTAAAAATTCTAAATTTGTAATGTGAAAGTATTTAAGAAAAGCGTAATTTTAGAAGTTAAATTTTTTTTTAATAAACAGGTTTTCACAACTAATGAAATATTTGGTATATAAAAACAAATATTGAATTTCAATTAAAAAAAGTCAATTTAAAGACACCCTAAAACTATTAATAAATTCGCTTTTTCTGCTTTTATGAAATTGCAATTTCTCAGATGAACACATTAAATTGTTTTTCATAATTAGCGTGAAAATCCCAGGTAAAAACTCGTGAAGTTTAGAAGAGATTACCGGCAAAAAATAATTTTTAAATGTTTGAAATTTAAGAAAAATCTACTTTTAAGAGAACTTATAATTTGTAATGTGAAAATTTAAGAACAAAGCGTAATTTTAGATGTTAAACAATTTTTTGTTAAAACAGGCTTTCAAAACTAATGAAATCTTTGGTATATAAAAACAAATACTGAATTTTCAATTTAAAACGCGTCAATTTAAGACACTTAAAACTATTAATAATTCGCTTTTCTGCTTTTTGAAATTGCAATTCAATAATGAAACACTTATTTTTTCAAATGCTGAAAATCCGTAAAAACTCAATTTTTAAGAATTACCAAATACATTTCAAATGAAATTTAGGAAACTCGTACTTTTAAGAGTTCTAAGATTCGTAATGTGAAAATTTAAGAAAACGCGTTGAATTTTAGAAAGTTTAAAATTTTTTATTAAAAACAGGTTTTTCAAACACAACTAATGAACAATATTGGTATTATAGAAACAAATATTGAGAGTTTCATTAAAACGGGTCATCTTTAAGACACCAAGTACATTATATATATATAACTGAAATTCATACGACTTGTTTCGGGCAGCTAATATTGAAAATTGCATTACATATGAAACTACATTAGCTTTTTCAATGCTGGAAAATCACCGTTAAAACTCAATTTTAAGATTTACCAAATAATTTCAATGCTTGATAATTCTAGAAAAATCGCGTACTGTTTAAGAGTTCATAAATTTTTGTAAATGTGAAAATAAGAACAACAGCAATTTTTAGTATTTCCAAATTTTTTTAAATAGGTATTCACACTGAATGAAATATTTTGATTATAAATAATTATTTGGAAATTTTTCATTATAAAGAAGTCAGATTTTAAGACACTATAAATCTGATATGTGAAATTCACACCGTTTTCCCACCAGTTCAGCTTTTTGAAATTGTTATTTCTATAAACTAGATCCTATTTTTCACCAATGCTGGAAATCATTCGTTAAAAAACTCATTTTAAAGATTACCAAATATTTCAACATGTTGAAATTTAGGAAAATCGTTACTTCTTAAGAGTTTATTAATTTTGCTAATTACAGTGAAAATTTAGAAAAACCGTAATTTTTGAGAAGTTAAATCCTTTTTTATTAAATACGCACAGTTTTTCACCTCTGAACCTCAATGAAATATTTGGTAAATAAATAAGCAATATTAATTTTTCATTTAAAAAACGCGTCAAGTCAATTTAAGACATCTATAACTATTATATATAAAATTCACTTTTTAAAAAATAATATTCGTATTGTTCGAGTTTCAATGAAAAACATTTATTTTTTTCAATGCTGAAAGTATACCTTAAGAAACTTCAATTTTAAGATTGCTCCCTTCAATAATTCAATGTTGAAATTTATGGAAAAATCGTGACTTTTTTAAAGAGTTTTACTCTACAAACACCAATTCGTGATTGCTGAAAATTTAGACAAAGGCGTATTTTTAGAGAAGTTATAAGTTTTTATCTTAAAACAGTTTTTCAAACAGTCTTTACTAATTGAAATATTTTGGTATTTAATAGATACAATATATTGAATTCTCATTACAACTCATTTAAGACACGGTCCTTTTTTACTAAAATTTTATAAAATTTTATTCTTTTCTCTGCTTTTTGAAATTTGCATTTCAATGAAACACATTATTTTTTAAAATGCTGAAAATACCGTTAAAACTCATTTATAAGAATTACCAAATAATTTCAAATGTTGAAATTTAGGAAAAATCGTACTTTTAAGAGTTCTAAATTTGTAATGTGAAAATTTAAGAAAAAGCGTAATTTTAGAAGTTATAATTGTTTTTTATTAAAACAGGTTTTCACATCTAATGAAATATTTGGTATATAAACAACAAATATTAAATTTATTAAAAAACGTCACTTTAGACACCTAAAACTATTAATATCCTCTTTTCTGGCTATTTGAAATTGTATTCAATGAAACATCATAATTTTTTCAAAAAAAAACTCAATTTTAAAAGATTACAAAATAGGTGTTTACAAAATGTTTGAAATTTAGGATCGTACTTTTAAAGAGTTCTAAATTTGTAATGTGAAATTTTAAGAAAAAGCGTAATTTCTGAAGTTATAAATTTTTTTTATTAAAACAGGTTTCACAATAATGAAATATTTGGTAAATCAAAACTTTTGAAATTTCATTTAAAAAAACGTCATTTAAGACATTCCTAAAACAATTAATAACAATCGTTTATGTACTTAAAAAATAAATGCATTTCAATGAAACACATTATTTTTTCATAATGCTGAAAATAGAGTTAAAAACTCAATTTTTAAAGGTATTTAGAAATAAAATTTCATGTTGCATTTTAGGTAAAAACGTTTCGTACTTTTAGAGTTTTCTAATTTGTAACGTGAAATTAAGACAAAAAGCGTATTCTTAGAAGTTTATAATTTTTATTAAAACAGGTTTTCACAATAATGAAATATTTGGTATACTAAACAAATATTGAATTTTCATTAAAAACGTCAATTTAAGAACCTAAAACAATTAATTAAATTCCTTTCTGCTATTTGAAATTGTATTTCAACTGAAAACATCAATACCGTTAAAAAACTATTTTAAGATTTACAAAATATTTTCAAATGTTGAAAATTTAGGAAAAAAATCGTACTTTTAAGCAGTTTCTATCATTTTGTAATGTGGCACATTTAGAGAAAACGTAATTTAGAAGTTACTAATTTTTTATTAAACACAAGAGTTTTTCAACAACTATGAAATATTTGGTATATAAAATCAAATATTGAAATTTCATTAAAAAACGTCAATTTAAGACACCTAAAACAATTAATAAATTCTCTTTTCTGCTTTTTAAATTGCTTTTCAATGAACACATTGTTATTTTTTCGAAATGCTGAAGGTAAAGTTTAAAAACTCCAATTTAAGATTTAAGCAAATAATTTCAAATGTTTGAAATTTAGGAAAAAAAAAAGTACTTTTAAGAGTTCTTAATTTGTATGTTGAAAATTTAAAGAAAAAGCGTAATATTAAAAAGTTAAATTTTTTTATTAACACAGGTTTTCACAACCTATGAAATATTTGGTATATAAACAAATATTGAAATCTTCATTAAAAACGTCAATCTTAAGACACCTAAAACAATTAATAAATTCTCTTTTCTGCTTTTTGAAATTGCATTTCAATGAAACATTATTTTTTCCAAATGCTGAAAATACCGTTAAAAACTCAATTTTAAGATTTACCAAATAATTTCAAATGTTGAAATTTAGGAAAAATCGTACTTTTTAAGAGTTTCTAATCTTGTAATGTGAAAAATTTAAGAAAAAAGCGTACTTTTAGAAAGTTTAAAATTTTTTATT
>JABUQX010054913.1:15000-20000 GCA_015478945.1 Trachelipus rathkii
TATATATATATATATGTATCTAGTAACCAATATAATATATATATATAATATAATAATAATATAATAATAATATAAATAATAACAACAATATATGTATATATATATATATAATATATATAATAATAATAATATATATATATATGTATATATATAATAATATATATCAAACCATAATATATATGTAATATAATAATATATAATAATAATAATAATAATATAAGATAATAATAATAATAATAATAATAATAATATAATATATATATAATAATAATAATATAATATATGTATAATAATATATAATAATAATAATATATAATAATAATAATAATAATATATGTATGTATGTTTGTAATAATAATATGTATATATATGTATAATGTATATATAAATTGTAGATTTTGTATTATCTTACTATTCTCAACTAGCCTGTATAATATAATAGTAATATGTAATAATATGTATGGAAATAATATATAATATATATTTAATATGTATGTATGTCTATGTATATAATATAATCAACATAATAATAATATATATGTATATGTAATAATATATAACAATAATAATAATAACAAGTATAGCCAGCCAGCATGTATCTTCATCTAAAAATAAATACAAGTATATACTATATGTGTATGTAATATGTAATATATAATAATAATATAATAATATGTATATATATATGTATGTAATAATATATGTATATATATATAATATATAATAATATTATGTATGTGTGTTTTACCACACACACATATATATAATATATATATGTATATATGTATAATATCAACAATAATATATATGTATATATATAACAATATCATAATATGTATATATATATATATGCTCAATAATATGTAATATATATATGTATATATATTATATGTAGTTATACTAAATATATACTATATCTTATAAATATAACTCCAATATGCCATATATATATATATATATATATGTAGTAACAGCCAATATATGTATATAATAATAATATATATATGTAATATGTAATATATATATAATAATAATATATAATATAACATGTAATATATATATAACCAACAAATACACTACATATAGTATAACAATATATATATATATATATCTTTAGCATGACCCCATATCATATCAATAACCTTAATAATATGTATATATATATATATATATATATATATATATATATATATATATATATAACTATTATATATATATATATATATATATATATGTAATATAATATATATATATATATATATAATAGTATATATATATAACTTTTAGATTTCCTAGTTTTAAATAAAATCTCCAGGCTCAGAGAACTTTAACAGAGGCTTATAAATTAGTTTAGAGCTTAGAACACGTTTCAGAGCCCTAAACTTATAGAAATCCTTTGCGCAAAAATACTCACTATTTAAAAGGCAAAATTTAATTCAATGATGTTTAAAATCCTTTTTGAAATAGACGTCAAAAGAATAAAATTAATATGAGAATTAGGCTCCACATTTAATTTTGAAACAAAGCGCCGCTGAGTGTTTTGTTGTTCTGTCACTTGAGCTGCTTTCTGAGTATTTTCAATGCGGACTTCTTCAATTTCTTTAAATGTCGACACAATTTAAAATTTAAATATATAGGTGTAAATATATATATATATATATATATATATATATATATATATATATATACTATATGTAGTAATAATATATACTATAATATATCTTTTTAATAATAATAAATATGAAAATAATAATAATATATATGTATATATGTATATATATATATATATATATATATATATATATGTAATAATATATTATACAACAACCTATATATATATAAGTATATAGATATATATGTAATAATATATCATTTACTATATATCACAGCTCAATGCAATAATAATCTTATATCTTCAGCTCCAATATATGTATGTTTATATGTATAATAATAATAACATATACATATAATATACTATTATATATATGTATGTAATAATAATAATAATATATATATGTAATATATATATATGGATATGAAAAAAATAATAATATGTATGTAATGTAATGTATGTAAAAATAGTCTATGTATGTATGTATGTATGTATATATCATATAATATACTATGTATATATAAAGGAAATAATAACAATATGTATGTATATATGTATATATATATATATATATATATATATGTATATATATATATAAATAATAATATATATATATTTCTATCTTCTTTATATATATGTATAATAATAATATATATAATATGCGGTATATATATATATATATATATATATAATATATATATATATATATATATATAATAATAATAATAATAATATATATAATAGCAATAACAATATATATATATATATATATATATAGTATAATATAATAATAACATATCATAACTATAATATATATATGTAATAATAACTATATATATATATATATATATATATATATATATATATATATATATATTGATTATCAGTTATGACATCGTATTGAACTTATCTTATACGGAAACATAGCGAAAGAACTAAAGAAAACTTTGCTTAGCACCAACGTTTCCAGTTCTACCTTGAACCATTGTCAGGTCTATAAATGTGTACAACGAATGAAAATACTAATCTTATATTATTAAATATTGTGATCTGATATTAGTATTGGTTATTTATTTATTTATTTATAATCCTGAAATAATAGGTCATTAGGTCCAATATGTCAAAAAGGATTTCTCTAGTGAAGTCGCGTTTATTATGATATATATATATATATATATATATATATATATATATATATATATATATATATATATATATATATATATATTCTGCTATTATATATAACTATATATTATATATATATATATATATATATATATATATATATATATTATGTTTGCCTGTGCGAGCATAAATGTCTTCTTATTCATTCAGTCTGAAATATTGAATTTTTGATGATGCTGATGTCAGATTTAGAATTTACACCTGGGAATGTTTCACTTTTAATAGCTGCAAATATAGTCGTAGATATTTGTAACATTTGTTACTACTCTTATTTGTTACTGCTCTTATTTGTTACTGCTCTTATTAGTTAGTTTCTTTACTTTACTTTATATATGGCAAATTTTAATTTCGAAAACTGCTTTTATTTACTGTTTATACAGTTAAAGATATCAACAACTGTATTTCAATATATATATATATATAATAATAATATGCTCTCAAATTAACTATAATAATATGTAATAATAATATATAGTAATATAATAATATATAATAACTATCTTCTTCAACTATATATATATGTATGTCAACAATATAATATAATAATAATATATATAATAATAATATGTAATATGTAATATATAATAATATATATAAATATATATAATATAATAATAATAATAATAATAATATGTATATATAATAATATAATTTAATATCATATCAAGTATCGAATCATATATCAATAATAATAATACAATAATATGTAATATATCATATATATATCTTATCTATATATACTATATATATATCTCTATATATATATATAATATCATATATTATATATATAGTTACAATATCTTATATTTCTTACTCTTCCAATAATAATATTTAATATTTATATATATATAATATATATATATATATATATATATATATATATATATATATATATATATATATATATATATATATATATATATATATAGTAGAGGTATGATATGCACAGCTAATTTTCATTTGTTCTTGAGCACAATATTCGATTTCCTTTAAGTTATTGAAAAGCGATAGATGGATGGACCAAGTTCCTCGTGCGATATAAGACGACATCTTATAAAAACCCCTCTTTAAACCAAGCTTTATTAAGACGGTTTCGGTCCCTAAAAGTTCTTCTCGCAATTATGCACTTAATGGATGCTTCTCTGCTCTCAACTTAAGATATAAAGCTTTTCTTCGACTATAATTCAGCATGTATTTAAATCTACACTTTAAAGTTTGTGTGTGTGTGTGTGTGTGTGTGTGTGTGAGTATTCATGTTCTTGTGAGATTTATCATTAAAGAGCTTTATTCTTTTATTTTATACCTAGAAATGACGCTGCTAAGTCTACAAATTATTCTCGGGCCTAGAAGGATCATTCTAGAGCTTATAAATTATTCTACAGCTTAGAACACTCATCAAGAGCCCAAGCTTTACAAGTGATCGTTGGCGCAAAGCTCTAGCCTGTACCTTTTTAAAAAGGCAAAATTTAATTCAAAATGTTTCCAAATCCTTTGAACAATTTTAAAGAATAATATTAATATTAATTAGGCTCCACTTTTAAATTTAAAACGAGCGCCGCTGAGTGTTTATTTCTGTCGCGAGCTGCTTTCACAGTATTTCAATGCGAGTCTTCTTCAATTTCTTTAATGTAAATACTATATATATATATGTATATGTATATATATATATACATAAATATATATATATATATATATATATATATATATATATATATATATATATATATATATATATATATATATATATATATATATATATATATATATATATATATATATATATATATACTATACTCTTAATATCTACTGTATATATATATATAAATATATATATACTCTTCTTTCTTAATATATAACTCTATATATATATTATATATGTACATTCGGTAGGATCTTTCTCCTCTAAATTTTCTTTGGAAAAAGGGTAAAAATTTGGTTATTTTTTAGCTTTCTTTCAGTCTTGAGAGCTGATCACACGGCCTCAAAGTTCTCTTCAGCAATCTCGGGACAGGTTTGAGGTGTGAGGGCGCTCCATCTTGCTGAAACCATAATTTTCTCATGAGTGACGGATAGGATCTTTTAGCTCACTTTAAAGGTTTGGGGAACTCAACATACCTTTCACTGGTACACTGTCACGCAGAATTCTTTAAATCCATTGTAAGAATGTTCCTCTCAATGATACCCATATCAAAGGATTCAAAGT
>JABUQX010054913.1:40000-42500 GCA_015478945.1 Trachelipus rathkii
GTATATATTATATATATATATATATATTAATATATAATATATATATATATATTATATATATATATTATATATATATTATATATATATATATAGTATATATATATAATACTATATATATACTATATATATATATATATATATAATATATATATATATATATATATATATACCGCTGACTCAAACCCTTTTTTATTCAATCATTATCAAATTCTGCGCCTTCTTTATTTCTAGAAATTGCCTCTCGTCTTAATCTTTCCGATTCTATTCTCGCTGATCTGGATAGAATTTCCGGGTGGGGTCGTCTGAACCTTGTGAAATTCAATTCTTTGAAAACTCAACTTCTTTGCAAATCTCCCTCTCTAGGACACCTTCTAACTTTCCTATATCCTTCGACGGTTCTCTCGGTCTCTCCTGTTGAATATGAACATCCTTGGCCTTAACATAAAAAATGTCTTGGAAACCTCATTTTACAAAAATACTAGGGCGGCCTCAAAGAAGGTGGGAGTTCTGTCTTAGAATGCGAGACCTTTTTTTTCCTCTTCTCGTTAACTCCAGCATACAAGGGCCTCAATCCGCCTTGTACTGGAGTACTGCTTTCAATATCTTGCGGGGGGGCTCTAGTTTCACCCGGCTTTTGGATAGGGTCGAGTCAAAGGCCAAAAGGCTTATAAAATGTTCTGTACTTTCCAGTTCACTTGACCCTCTATCTTTGGGGCGCGATGTTGGTGCTTTATCTCTTTATCTATAGGTACCGCAGCGGTAGGTGCTCGAGGAACTTATCACCTCGCGTACAACCACCCTTTACGTCGCCCCTCGTAGCACCAGGGTTTGCTGTGTCTGCACATTTGAGTTTTGTGTTGATATTGGTAAATCCAGGCTAGTTCGCTGCGGTGCTTCCTTTTTTCCTGCCACCTCTGTTCTGTGGAATTCTCTTCCATCTTTCTGTGTTTCCTGCTGAATTTAATCTCCCCCACTTCAAGGCCGCATCTGTGCTCATCTGCGTAATTACGTTAGCTGTTGATTCTGAGGCGTTTCAAACACCTCCTCTGAACAGGGATCTGCCCTGTGAGGTGGTTGGTGACAACTTGTTAAATATTATAGTTATATATATATATTATATATTATATATTAATTATATATATATATATATATATATATATGTATAATATATATATATATAATAATAATATATATATATGGCGCATCTGAACTCGTCTGTGAAAAAATTTGGCGCATGGTATGCAAAAGGTTGGCCACCCCTGCGTAAATATATATATATATATATATAGCAATATATATAAATAAGATATTATATATATATATATATATATATATATATATATATATATATAATATATATATATATGTGTGTGTGTGTATGTGTGTAGTGTTGTGTGTGTAAATTGTAGAACTAATTTTCATTTATATTGAGCACAATATGGCGATTTCCGTTCAAAGTTATTGAAAGCGATAGATGGGACGAATTTCCTCGTGCGATATTAGACGTCATCTTATAATAGTTCTCTTTAAAACCGAGCTTTATTAAGACGGTTTCGGGCCCCTAATGAAGTTCTCCTTCACATTATGAACTTAATGGCTTCTTTCTCTGCCTCTCAACTTAAGGATATAAACCTTTTTTAGACTATGAATTACATGTATTTAACATTGTATATTTCTTAAAGTTTGGGCGCTCACACATGTGTGTGGGTGTTTCTTGCTTATTGAGTTTTTTTATTTATTAAAAGGGTTTATTCTTTATATGAAGGTCAGTGGTGGTGTTCTGTATCATTAAACGATTTATCATATCTTGTGAGAGGTAATGAGCAAATTAAGCCATAACTCTATTGCCCTTTTTTAATTCAAAGAATTCCTTTTTCTCTATTTTTTTACCACATATATATATATACTGTATAATATATATATATATATATATAATATAATATATATAATATATATATATATATATATATATATAATATATATATATATATATAATTTATATATATAATTATATATATATATATATATATTATAATTATATATATATTATATATATATATATAATTTATATTATATACTATATATATATAATATATATATATATATATATATATATATATATATATATATATAATATATATATATTATATATATATATATATATATATATATATATAATAATATATAATATATATATATATAAATATATATATATTATAGATTACTATATATATTGAAAAGAATAGTTAAAATTACCTTAGGGATGATTTTGATTATTTTTATTTTTTATTAAGGAAATTTTCCTAAAAGAAAATATGGAAATAATTTACTTCATTTAGGAATTTATCCACGAAATAAACTGTTATAAACAAATGGGGTATTAAGAGTTTGCAACATTTGATTCAATAGTTTTTTCTATATCTTTAGCAGCTGTTTTTTTAATTTAATATTTTTATTTTTTTTGCAGTGCCACTTCAGTGGTAGAAGTTGAGTGCAGTAT
>JABUQX010054913.1:50000-52488 GCA_015478945.1 Trachelipus rathkii
GTTCCTTACACCATGAGTATATAAAAGAAATAATTATTTTACTTAACTCTAATTTTGAGTTAACAAGCCGTGTATGTTCTCTAACTGGCACAGTTTCATTACAACCTTGTTTTTGGCATCGTCAAATTTTTGTTTCATCTTTACACTTTATTACCATTTCATGATGCCTTTTGCATTTTTTTACTTTTTGGTATGAAATTATAATTTTGGAAAAAACTTTAACAGCATCGTCTTCACTGAACGAATTTTGAAAAAAAAACACATTTAAATTGTATTGAACATTACTTCAATAAAAGATATAAAATTAAAATCTGATCACATATGCATTACCTTCGAGAAAAACTAATCATATTTTCATTTAAGCAGATATCATGTACTACAATTGAATTTTATAGTAATTCGGAATTTCGTCAAAGCTGAATTTCTAATTAATTCGTTGGTCTTTTTAATAACAAAATTTATTTTTCTCTTTCCTTGTATGACATTGAGTAAAAATAATAACGTCCAGAGCTTATTGACAAATTATGTAAAAAAAAAAAAAAAAAAAAAAAAAAAAAAAAAAAAGGGGGGGGGGCTAGAGCCGACGGGGGACAGAGGGGGGGACGTTTTCCATACCCAAAGGGGGGGGGGGAGAAACACCCGCGACACCAATACCAAAGAGCGGGGGTTCGGAGGGACCCTCCCCGGAGGGGGAAATAAGTTCCTTACCCTGTCGTTCTCTGGAAGGCGAGAGACCCCGACTCTTGCATCTTTGCGGTTTACCCATTGGGTATTCCTTTAGTTAAAAAAAAAAATTAAAACTGACGGAATCGTAAAACGTAACTGGTCCTTTATATCATGTTCCGTTTCACTTAAATTGGTTGTTGTAGGATCATTTACTAGAAATAAATTAAAAAAAAAAAAAAACAAAAAAAAAAATTCAAAAAACTGACCCAAGCGTAAAACAGAAAAGGTCCTATATATTATATACCAATTTTTTAGTGTAAATTAAATAATTACAGATATAAATGTATCTTTATATTGATCTACATATATAATATTCTAATATAAATATGTAAAAATATAAAATATATATAATATATATATATAATTATATAATATAATATATAATAATTATATAATACAACAAAAAATAATAATAATAGATAAATAAAATAATATAAAAAATGTAACAATAATATTTCATATAAGTAGTGATAAAAGGGGCATTTATTATTTCTATGCCTTGTACAAAAATAAAGCAATTCTACTCTACTTACTAGATATTGCCTAAGGCTGCTTGGTTATCTATGTAGGTTTAGAAGTCGGAAGCTTAAAGAGTATTTACCGCGAAGAAAAGGTTAATCATTAATATCATACGCAATATCCGAGGACTAATTTAAGTTAGGCGTTGGAAGAAAAGGATACACATAAGCACATAAAAACCAAAACAGCCCAAATAAAACAATACTTACTGCACTATATTACACTCAATAAGCTAATCAACCTCCTCACACCGTAATATAATAATACACAGCACCCCATAAATGCCCCGATAATACATAATAGATATAAATATATAGTTATAATAAAATATAATATAATATTAAATATAATATTAATATAATAATATATAATAATATATATATATATATAAATATAGATAAATATATATATATATAATATATTTATATTATAATTAAAAAAAAAAAAAAGAAAATATTATTATTTTTTTATAAATTAAATAAAAAATTTTAAAAAACGTTCCCATCTCACCCGCCGTAGAAAAAAAAACTTTAAATAAATGTTAAATACATTTATTCATAATATATTTAAAATTATATTATTTATTATAAAAATTATATAAATATAATAATAATTAATAATATAATAATAATACTAACTCATAATAAATACATATATATATAATATATAAGATATATATATAATAATTATATATATATATATATATATATATATTATATTAAGTAAATATAATATATATATTTAAATATTTATAATATTATATATATAATAAAAAAAAAAATTATATATAAATACTATAACACCTCCCCACGATATGACATAAGCCAACAAGTTAATATAAGTATACATACCTCAAATAGACCGATACAATAAACCCTAAATAAAACCACACCTATCACTACTACGACCAGGCAACCGAAAACACGGTAATTATAATATATTAGTTATAATATATATATATATATATATATATATATAATATATATATGGATATATATATATTCAATGATCGAGATATTTTTATATTAGGCAAGATTAGACAACCCACTAAAGTGCAACCAGCATTAAAATCTATGACAGTTACACAAAAAAAAAAATATAAGGGCGATACCCCTATCAGCGAACATACGCTTAAAACAAAGACTTATGGACTTTAGTAATTATGAGGTTGCGAATATATAAAGTGTAATAATATGGAAACTGGTTTATAGTATCCTATAAGATATGATTTACTCATCTTTAT
>JABUQX010054914.1:20000-27500 GCA_015478945.1 Trachelipus rathkii
AAACTCCAAGATGAAAGAGTTCGGAACCAGAGTCGAATCCGGCTAATTTTAAAACACGGACGGATAAAGTTTAAAGTGATTAAGCCGAGCCGGACCGGTAGCCGGATTTAAGCTAGCAAAAAAGAAATTTTGTCTCCGCAGGCCATGAAAAAATATATTTTTATGCAAAGACTACTAACCATTATGGGGTGTTCATGAATGACGTCTGCGAAAATCTTAGTCTTTTTAGGACTCGGGCCCCGACCACCCCTGCCACTGTCATCCTCACTCGCTTAGTAAACGTAAATACATTCCCTCTCCATATATATTATATAGACAAGAAAAAATATTATATATTACATAATATATATATATATATATATATATATATATATATATATATATATATATATATATATAGTATATATATATATATATATATATATAATATATATCAATGCTGCTCACTTACCACCTACAGATCCCTGGATTTGAATCTAAAAAGTGACATTAAAACCAGTATTTACAATAAGCGAAAGATACAAAATGAAAACATTTTATTACAACGTTCAAAATTACGGAATAAGAATGTTCAACATTTCTTGGTGCTTTCATCTTGAAGACTGGTTGAATTGGTTTCCTGTTAGCGCAAAAGATCTCTCTCTCTCTCTCTCTCTCTCTATATATAATACTTAAAATATATATATATATATATATATAAATAATATATTATATTAATTATATTATATATATATATATATATATATATATAGTATATGGGTGTGTACGAGGATGGGCAGAAAATTTATACTATGACAGTATAGTAGGGCAAGCCAGGTCAAAATGATAATGTGGTTGCATATTCTCACATAGTAAATGTTTGTGGATAATTTTGTATAATTGATAATTTAATTCTGCGAAGAAGTTGAATTTTTTTAGTAATTTTAATAGGCGTTTTCCTGATATTTTGTAAAAATTAATGAAATATCGATCACTTTGTCCCATCAAATATCCGTAAAATAAAAGGTATGCCTCTCTTAAAATCTTTTTGATATAGAATAAAGTGTGGGACAGGTTTTCCTTTAACACAATAATTCCAAATAAAGATTCTGACACAATGAACCGTTGAGCTTTGAGATACTGATTTTAAATTGAGGCGACATACGTTGAAAGAGAGAGAGAGACTCGAGTGGCGACCCAAAAATTGGGCTACCGACGCTAGGTGTAATTGACAATACGCGACATTGTTTCAAATGATGGCTCCATAAATGTCATCGATTTGAAATTTTTGAAGACTAATTAGTCCAAGAATTAGAGATATCCTAAGTTAAGACTGCAACGTGAATGCATATTTTTTCTTTACAAGGAATAGAAATGTTTTGTTCAATTGTCAGCACTTTTTAACATAGTTCTTTCAAATGTTCATGAGTGAAAAGATTCTTTTCCAAATGTCTAGTGATACCTAGAGAGACTATAACTATTAAGGGAGATAGATAGTAATCCTACTCTCTAATTATGTTACAAAACACAAAAACACGGATGGAAATGAAACGATGCACAATATACTGATATTCTCTTGCAACAATTTGGATTAGAATTGTTCATAGTTTTTTTTTTTTTTTCTTTGGTTCTATACATATATATATATATAATATAAATATTAATATATATATATATAATATAATAATATATATATATATATATATATAATATATATATATATATATATATATATATATATATATATATATATAATATAAATATATATAATATTATTTTATATATAAAGATATATATATATATATTATATATTATATATATTATATATATATATATATCAAATTGAGAGAAGAGAGAGAGAGAGAGGCGAGAGAGAGAGAGAGAGAGATCTAAACTCCCGTTTTTCTTTACTTAAAATAAATTTTAAGGGGTAACTTTCTAAGTGTTTTGAAAAGTCTTCTCAGTTTCGGAAAAATGAAAAAATGGGAAAAAAATATGAGTTTGGTATCTTAGGTTAAAAAGCATAAATATTTCCGTTTAATCGCATTCCTTTAAACACTTACTAATCGAAATAATTTATAACCCTAGCCAGCTAAATGATATACGTTTAAACAACTATTATTTATAGAAATAATTCAAATCTATTCCTAAATATATTATGAGAGAAGTCGATTCCTTAAGTGTCGTTTCATCAGATCTCGGGAAGAGATACTAGTAAGATATTTTGGTTTCGAATAACTCTCTCTCTCTCTACCCCTTCTTCTCTTCGTTTTCTCATTCCTCTCTCTCTCATCTCTCTCTCTCTCTCTCCTCTCTCAATATATATATATATATATATAATATATATATAAATATATATATATATATATAATTATATATATATATATTATATATATAATATATTTATATTTATATATATTATATTATATTATATATATATATATATATATTATATATAATATACTATTATTTATATTATAGTATTATATATATATATATATATAGTATATAATATAAATATAGTATATATAGATATATATATATCTATATATAATATATATATATATATATATATATATATATATATATATATATATATATATATATATATATATATATATATATATATATTGTATTTGTGTGTCTGTGTGGCGTAACTATTTTTGTAAATTTTATTGTCAAATCCTTTTTTAATACTTGGTATTTCGGGAATACTTTGAAGTAAATTAGCTTGTGAAGTAATTTTATTTCGAAATAGTAGTTTTTCGAAATGTTTATCACGTGATAAGTTCCGAGTAAAATATGTTGCTGAGTTGTTGTTGTCTCCCCTTCTTAGATATTTGCGGAGATTTTTTTTTTTAAATTTAATTTATTTATTTTTTTTATTATACTGGCATTTGACTCATAAATGTTTGCCTTTGTTCTGTAAGAACAAACAAGTTAGTCTATAGATTTCAATTTTTTGACACCCCTTAGTGGGGTGGTCTGTAGTTCGAAAGGCGTCTTTGTACACAAAAAACTGGCGGTCTCCTGTGTCCCTGTCATTTTTTGCCCAGCAAGCTGACTCGTAAATCGATCGGAAACAAGGCGACACAGCGGTGGAAGTCTATGAATCCTGAGAGTGTTTTATAGACCTCAGTTGGGTTGTTCTATGACCACGAGCGAGAGGCCAAAGAGTTTAACTTTTATGGGGAATTATTTTTCCATAAATATTTTTCGCCTCAGATTAAATTCGACGGCGAATCCTGCCGCCCAACAAAGAACTCATGCGGAGAAGTATGTTCGTAACCAAATGGAACAATACAGGAATACAGTAACACAGATCTCCATAAACACATTATTCTTTCAATTCAAATAGACCTCCTATCAAGACCCGATTCACTAATGAGCCAAAATTGCTAATGAAAAATAATGACATTTATTCACATTGCAATAATATTGTCTTTCGATGCAGTAAATTTTCATTTTGCAATGAATCTTTATTGTTAGATTAGTGTTCCGTCCTTTCATATAATTGAATGTTAATTTCATGCTGCGAGACAATTTTAATGTTACTTTAAAATATACAATCTAATGAGTTTATATATATATATATATATATATATATATATATATTTCTATTTATATATAATAGTAATATATATATATATATATATATATATATATATATATATATATATATATATATATATATATATATATATATATATATATATATATATTTCTCACCTTTATTTTAAACAAGAACTAGAGGTCTACTCCAATTAGAACAGAGTTGTTCGGATGTCAAAATCGATCTGATTCGAAGTTTGTCGTGTTCAGATACCCTGCACTGAAAGTTTGAAGTCAAAAATAGTTTTAACAATAGAATAAGGGAGATTGCTCCCAGACTTTCTCAGTAAGAAGACACCAAAGAATGATCATAACTGCTAAGTATGTGATCAGAGAGAGAGAGAGAGAGAGAGAGAGAGAGAGAGAGAGAGAGAGAGAGAGAGAGAGAGAGAGAGAGAGAGAGAGAGAGAGAGAGAGAGAGAGAGAGAGAGAGAGAGAGAGAGAGAGAGAGAGAGAGAAAGAAAAAGAGAGGGAGAGAAATAGATAGCGAAAGAGAGAGAGAGAGAGAGAGAGAGAGAGAGAGAGAGAGAGAGAGAGAGAGAGAGAGAGAGAGAGAGAGAGAGAGAGAGAGAGAGAGAGAGAGAGAGAGAGAGAGAGAGAGAGAGAGAGAGAGAGAGAGAGAGAGAGAGAGAGAGAGAGTAGAGATATATATATATATATATTATATATATATATATATATATATATATATATATATATATATATATATATATATATATATATATATATATATTATATATATAATATATATATATATATATATATATATATATATATATATAAAATACACGAATAAATTTGTAAACGCTAGAAGGCTATAATAAGAGCAAATTAAAATTATTTCCCTGAAATAATGAATTATTTACGAGTTTTCATTGAATTTTCAGCAAATTCAATTTATTCGGTTCGTCGTAGACTCACAAAGCAAATTTAAAATAACAAAATAGAATCGGTGCTGTCACTCGTATATATTCACTTGCATACACACAACACCCCCCACACGTATATATTTATATATATATATATATATATATATATATATATATATATATATATATATATATATATATATATATATATATATATATATATATATATATATATATATATATATATATATATATATATATATAGTATATGTTATATATATATCTATATATATATATATATATATATATATCAGCACCTCTCAGTTTCTCAGAAATGGCACATATAATATTAAGAAGACCCCCACACACACACACATACACAATTTCCCCTCAAACCTTAAATGCGAGGCTGTCATAGCTAAAATTAATATATATCTCTATATATATATATATAGAGAGAAGATATATATATATATATATATATATATATATATATATATATATATATATATATATATATATATATATATATATATGTGTGTGTGTGTGTATGTTTGTGTTTGATATTAATGGTACAAGACAAGAATGAAATACAGATAGTGCAGAAAATGACTTGTATGTATAGTATTTATTATATTTGAATAACATTCAATATTGACTGTAATGAAAGATTTGTCTTACATTTATCACAGAAGTTTAATTTTCCTTTGATCATGAACAAGTAACGATTTGCTCCTTTCGGAATCTGATGGTGTGACTACTGACTACTAATCTTGTTACCTCACGGCAGCCAAAAGTGAGCTACTGCCTACTGTTGTTGATCTTAATCAAACGACTATTATTTTGATCCGAGGTAGCCACATTGGTGTTATTTTTGTTTGTTGAAATTGATAGATTTAGCAGGAAAATTATTTTAAACCTATATTTTTTTCTATTGGAGTCATTATTTTCCTGTCATTTCATTTGATCATTATAATTGGAATTTTCATTTTATTTCTTTGCAGTTGAAAGAATGAATAAATATTTTTGGTTTATGTAAGGTTATGAACGTGCCTTCTCCCATGTTCGTTAAATTAAATTGTTCTGTAGGTTTTAGTATGTATGTATGTATCTTTTGTGGACACATTCATTTCGTATTATTGTTCAGCGTACAATAGAGGTAAACCCATCATATACCCTTCTGTACTTGACCCATAATTGGGTTTACAATATTACCCTATAATCCCAACAATGGGCATTTCCAGTTTATTCATGATACCTTTTCTTAACAAAAGAATAACAGACATCTTTATATTCGACTTTTAAAAAGACTCCCTCCGCCGTCGGTCCTAACTTAGACGTATAAGCTATTATGAAAATAGCAATAAACTGAAGAGAGGGAAAGGTGGCTCTCGAAAGCATTTAACTTAATGACGAATTTAATAGGAAAGAATTGATATAAAAGGATATTCACAACTTCATTATTACTAGTCAAATTTTATGCCCGTTTTTAAATGTTCGTAGAAAATAAAGGAAAGAAATGATTAGACAATTTTCACGGCGCGCATAGACAAATAAAATGACTCCAGATGAGTTTATTGTGCAAACAGGATTTTTGTATAAATAGGTCGCCATTTTTGACCAAATTTACATAATTCTGCAGATGTAGTATTCTTATCTTTACAACCATAGCTACGCAAATTAATTTGTAAAACAAATGTGTTGTAATTCTCTCTCTCTCTCTCTCTCTCTCTCTCTCTCTCTCTCTCTCTCTCTCTCTCTCTCTCTCTCTCTCTCTCTCTCTCTCTCTTATAAATTTTTAGTATTCTTTACAATTTAGTTACCTTGATGAGGAGAACAAGATATCTTCCGAAAGTCGAAAAGACGAAAACTGTTTAAAAACTAGTTCTTAAAAATTGATATTTCCTTGATACTTATTTTTTTCAGGTAATTGACTTGTAAAAGACGAGTTTGGCAAACCAGATTAAAAAAAAAAAAACATTTAGAGTTTTTCAATCTTCTCTTCTTATATTTGCACATTCAAATGCTTAATTTTGTTTTATTTGATGTATATTTTAATCTTGTTTATGGTTCTTTTTTATTTACCGAAGACAAAACGTTTTTACGATGCTTTGATAGTAAAAATGTTTTAGCATTTTTATATTTCATGGAAGTTATATTTACACTTTCTCCGAATGTATCAGGAAGTATGCATTACATTTGAATTTAAAAATAGAAATGAACATATATATATATATATATATATATATATATATATATATATATATATATATATATATATATATATATATATATATATTATATATTTATATAAAAATATAAAAATATATATATATATATATATATATATATATATATATATATATATATATATATATTTATATAAATATATATATATATATATATATATATATATAAGCAATAATATACATATATATATATATATATATATATATATATATATATATATATATATATATATATATATATATATATATATATATATATATATATATATATATATAGTAGTGTTTCTCGGTGTTTGGTTCTATTCCCCTTCCTTCTTTTTGCTATTTATTAATGAACTGTTTATCCTATCTACTACCTGTTCATCTACCTGTTTATTTACCTGTTTATCACTTCATCTCCCATCTACTTAGTCGATGATTTCACCTTACATCCTTATTCATTTCATTTTGAAAAGCAACTTGTAAAGTAGTAAATTGCAGATTAGTTTTAAACGTATTGAAAAAAAATGATCTTTTCTTTATATCGTATTTGAAATTAAAGCTAGTTGTTTATCTCTAGGTCTAAAATCTGACTTCTTTTATATATATATATATATATATATATAAATATATATATATATATATATATATATATATATATATATATATATATATATATATATATATATATATATATACTGGTATATATAAATATATATATATATATATATATATATATATATATATATATATATAAAAAAATGATCTTTTCTTTATATCGTATTTGAAATTAAAGCTAGTTGTTTTCAAGG
>JABUQX010054914.1:40000-44871 GCA_015478945.1 Trachelipus rathkii
AAGATTAGATATGATATATCTTTTGGTGAGTGAGGATGTTTCGTCGTGCAAAAGAAATATAATAGCTTATTTACAGCACACAGACGAGCACGAGTTACTTGAAGAAATGAAGGCCTGCACATGTTAGAGTCGAAAGGGTCGTGTGCACAGTAAGAAACCCGGTCATGTAAGTAGCATAAGGCGACGTTAGTTTAGATGTGCTTATTATTGCCTTATTGCCTTGGGGTCAATAAAGTACACATTTTTGCTTTATCATTTGTATAACAACATAAAAGTAAGTTTTGCATAAACATTACATAAAATTATTATAATTAATTTTGTTTTTACTAAATTTTTTACTTTTATCAAAAATATCAATTAACCAATAAATCAATAGATCAAACTCTAATCAACCACCCCCCCACCCCCTCCCTATTACCCGTGATCCGTTAATTAACCGATTAAAGTCATATTCGAACACATTTTGTATAAACCTTATCGTGAAAATAACTACATTACATATAAAATATTCAGGACATCTACCTAATTATTTAAAGCATATCTCTCTCTCTCTCTCTCTCTCTCTCTCTCTCTCTCTCTCTCTCTCTCTCTCTCTCTCTCTCTCTCTCTCTCTCTCTCTCTCTCTCTCTCTCTCTCTCTCTCTCTCTCTCTCTCTCTCTCTCTCTCTCTCTCTCTTTGGCAAGCTTCCTCGCCTTGAATCTAAGCTAGCTAAAACTATTAACAGGGAGATAAGAATCGGCCCTATAGTTCAGTGTGGGTTAAACCGTCTGTACGGTTTTGATAGACGATGGCTCTGATCCGACTTTGAACCATTTGTCTATATATTATTTATGGTTAAACTATTTAAAAATGAAAATATATTAAACCCTGTTTATGTAAATAAATATATTAAAATATTTAAACTAAAGTATATATATATATATATATATATATATATATATATAGTTATATATATATATATATATATATATATATATATATATATATATATATATATATATATATATAAATATAAATATATAGTATGTGTATGCTTTCTTATCATGCTTACCAAAAACAACAAAAATACAATCTCTCTCTCTCTCTCTCTCTCTCTCTCTCTCTCTCTCTCTCTCTCTCTCTCCCTCTCTCTCTCTCTCTATTCTCTCTCTCTCTCGGCTCCCTCGCCTCGAATCTAAGCTAAAACTATTAACAGTGAGATAAGAACGGGCTCCTATAGCTCAGTGGGTTAAACCGCCCGTAATTCGTTTTGATAGACGATATTTCTAATCCACTCTTGACATACATGTTAAATATATATTTGAGAAAGTAAAAATAAGGATAATAAAAACTTTACTATATAATTAGAAATTTAATAATCATTATCTTACAGTAATTTATATATATATATATATATATATATATATATATTTATTTATATATTTTTTGTTTTTTATATAAAAAATATATATATATATATATATATATATATATATATATATATATATATATATATATATATATATATATATATATATATATATATATATATATATATATATATAGTATGTGTATGCTTGCGCATCATGCGCATCATCAAAAACAACAAAAACTAAAATATGACGTCATTCCGTGTGTGTGTCACGCGCGTAACAACAACAAACAACAACCAAAAGGGGAGAGGCTTAGTGACGTCAGAGAAATACTGATCGCTGGTTAGCCTTGGGTTTGTGTTTATCACTATATATATATATATATATATATATATATATATATATATATATATATATATATATATATATATATATATATATATATATATATATATATATATATATATATATATATATATATATATATATATATATATATATATTTTTTGTATATATATATATATATATATATATATATATATATATATATATATAATATGTATAAAAATATATATATATATATAAATATATATATATATATATATATATATATATATATATTAGTGATGTGCCAGAACTGAATTGTTGGCCAATACCAATACTCTCATTGATGCTACTGCCAATACCAATACCAATACCAATACTGAAATTTCAGCAAATACCAATACCAATACCAATACCAATACTTCCTATTAATTTGTTATATTGTAAATTTTTTATGTATGAAAAAGACCACCTATTATTTATATTTTAGAAACTTAAAGAAATATAAATGTTTACTTTGGAGGAAGAGATAAACAAATTTTTAGATAACCATTTATTCAATTACGCATAATAAAAATATATTTCCAATTCATACTTAATAAAATGAACAAAGCTCCTTTTATGATAAAGAAAAACTTTACTTTTAAACAGGAAAATAGTTACATCCACACTATGACTAGAAAAGTACTAGTAACGTAATCATAAACTTGAGTATCATATTCGTAATCAGCAACAAACATGTTTTTTTCACCAAAATCATCTAAAAGATAATAATTCTCACACAATAAGATTTATATTTTATACAATAATAATTCTCTAACTGATCATTCGCGCTTGCCTATCAAGAAAGATCCCGAATAGGCGTGATGCGGCTTCTTTTATAATAGTTACCCATCTTCGAGAATATTCTCCATCTTAAATAAAGGACTCAAGAAAATTCTCGAACGGAAGTTTCAACAGATTAACATTTTTTTACTTTTCTCTTTTTTTTTTTTTTTTTTTTTTTTATACATTATAAGGACTGAACAGTATTGGCACATTTTGACCAATACCAATACCTGTGCTAAATGCCAATACCCTTTGGGAGCCAATACCAATACCCGGAAAAATGGCCAATACTGGCCAATACCAATACCAATACCAATACTTTTGCACATCCCTAATATATATATATATATATATATATATATATATATATATATATATATATATATATATATATATATATATATATATATATATATATATATATATATATATATATATATATGAGTATATATATATATATATATATATATATATATATATAGAATTGTTAAAAAGACTTATTAGTCATATGTTATTGTTGTCATTACCATTGAGCTACTAAATGTGGCGAATGACACAACTCGCTTTAAAAAAAATGTTAATAGATGCTTAAATAGTACTGAAAGTATTTCTTCAAATAATAATAATAATAATAATAATAATAATAATAATAATAATAATAATAATAATAATAATAATAATAATAATAATAATAAATAATAATTCATATTAATATAATTAATAATAATAATGATATAATAATCACATGAGAAATGTCACATAGTTTAAATTGAATATAAATATTTTATTTACCAAAAATATTTTATTTGAAAGTTAAATATTTATTAATTTAAACATACAATTCTCTCAGTGTTAAAGTAATGACTCATACCAACATGTAGTTTTTAAATAATAATAATAAAATAATAATAATAATAATAATAATAATAATAATAATAATAATAATAATAATAATAATATATAATAGGGAAACACCATATTATTATTTTTTTTTGTTTTTTTGTAATGCGTGACTCATACTTACATTGAAGTTTTTTTTATATAGTAACATTATATTGAAATAAAAATAATAATTATAATTAAAATAATTATAACTTGATGAATAGTTTTTATACGATGAAGAAAATGAGCATATCGAATAATTTACCAATATAATACGGAACCAGAGCGTTTTATGCAAAAGGGTTTTATATAGACTTTTTAATCGTTTATTCATGCCAGGTCTGAGAATATTTGAACCTATTCTCAACAAAATCATCCGCTTAATAAATAACATCTATTATGTTCGACGCAACTACGACGGTTGGCACCTCACTCTTGTGCACAACCACTAGTGTTCCTTCAGCACCTTTTCCCCTCGACTTCCATTCTTTACTTCACCTTCGTCATCCTCTTCTTTGTACAACCTTCGCCATAATCTTATACGTTTCTTCGTCTCTTCGTGTTTTTTCCAACACTTTTTGTTCTTCTTGTCAATTGCTTTGTTTCTCTCTTCTCTTCTCTCTCCGTCCTGCTCTCTCTCTCTCTCTCTCTCTCTCATCTCAATTTCTTTCCTTTTTTCCCTTACCCACTCTTTCTCATTTTTAAACTGCGGGGCTCTCTTCTCTCCTCTCTCTCTCCCTTCTCTCTCCCTCTCTCGCTCTATCTCTCTCTCGTCTCCTCTTCGTTCTCGTTCTTTCTCTCTCCTCCCTCTCTCCATTTTTCCTTTTTCCCTTACCTCTCTTTCCCCTCCATTTTAAGCTCCTCCTCATCTTTCCTCTCCTCTCGTCTCTCTCCTCTTCTCTTCCCTCTCTCTCTCGTCTCTCTCTCCTTCCTCTCTCCTTCCTCTCTCCTTCAATCTCATCCTCTCTCTCTCTCATCTCTTTCCTTTTTTCCCTTAACCGATCAGTAACCATACTGCTGTTCTCATTTTAACCTGGCGCGCCTCTCTCCTCCTCTCTTCTCTCCTCTCTCTCTCTCTTCTCTCCCTCTTCTCTCTCCCCTCTCTCTCTCAGGTCTCTCGCTCCTCTCAGTCCCTCTCATCCCGCTCTCTCTCTTCTCCTTCTCTCTCATCTCTTCTTTCCTTTTTCGCCCTTAACGTCTCTTTCTCGATTTTTAACCTCCTCCTTCATCTCTCGTCTCTCTCCTCATCTCTCTCCCCATCCTCCTTCTCTCCTCCCACTCTCTCTCTCTCCCTCTCTCTCTCACCTTCTCTCTCTCTCTCCCTCTCCCTCTCTCTGTCTCTCTCTCCTCTCTCTCCTCTCTCTCTCTCCTCTCTCAATCTCTTTTCCTGTTTTTCCTTCCCTTACAACCACGTCTTTCCCTCATTTTTAACTCGCCTCATCCTCTTCCCTCTGTCCCTCAGATATGACATACACCAAGGGGATG
>JABUQX010054915.1:0-7500 GCA_015478945.1 Trachelipus rathkii
AGTTTCTTCATATAATTTATTTATTTACCTATTCTATATTCTCTTTATTTCTCCCCATTCAACTCGTCATTTAGTGTGTCTCTTTTTTAATTATAGAAAACCTACCCACAGCGTAATTAGGCTTACTTAAAGCCAAATTAATTGACTTTTATAACGTGGTAAGTGCCATTGGTGAGAAATATGAAATTATTTTTGTTTATTTTGATTATTATGTAAATATTATCGTTATTGATTAGGCCTACTAGGAAGGCCCATGAGTGAAGTGAATACATCGTGCCAAATTTTTATATATTATATTTTACCATCTATATTAGCTAGTTTATTCTCACGGTAGCTAGCCTTGGATCAGGCATAAACCAAGGCCTATTTCTCTCTCAGGGGCTTCCTAGTAACAAACCTATGCCCAAATTTCCTTTTGTATATAACACTTGTAAATTTAAGTAGGCCAATGTAGGCCCTAATTGTTTTTGTTAAAGTAACTTTTATTTATTTATTACTATCATTATTTATATATCATTATATTCTGTATTAGCATATTATTTATTATTTTTTATTATTACCCAGGACACTGGGGTTTCAGGCTCAGCTTTGCTTTCACTTTCATGCTGTAAGCCCCTCAAATATATATTCCAACTTGCTCCATTGTTTAAGAACCTCCTGATTGTTAACCTTCTGCAAGAAGTTTCTGACAGCAACCACCATCAGAACTTCAGTGGTGATTTCCCGGAGTGAGCAAGAGCCTACCTGTAGAAGTAGGCCCCAACACCCCAGCCTTCCCAGAATCTCAAGCCTCTCAAGCTTTTCGTGTCTGTTGGAACCTCGGCGTCCACAGCTAATCCTCTGTTCTACTGTTAAAGGACAGAGCTTTAAAAATTTTCATGTATGCTTATCATTATTCAGCTCTGATTATCATTATTCTAAAAATATTTTGCTCTTTCGTATTTATTATTATATTTTATTATTATTATTATTATTATTATTAATTATTATAAACTATTTTTACCTCTCAAATTTTTTTTCTTTATTTTATATTGTTTGTTTTGATTTTTATTTTTATTTTGTTACTCTTTCACTATTTGCAGTTTTTTCACACCGGAAAACAGATTTAGTTCTGGCCGAAAAACAGAATTAATTTTCAAGCAGGAAAACAGATACTTTTCAACCGGAAACAGAATTAGTTCATGCCGCAAAACAGAATAGTTTTCAAACCGGAAACAAGAAATCGTTTTCAAACCGGAAAACAGATAGTTTTCCAACCGGAGACCAAGATAGTTATTATAACATTTTTGCATTACATACTGCCATCTTTTACAATTATTTATTTTTTTTGTATTAGTGCTGTTGTTTCCTCTCTTACTTCCTTTTTTTTTCCTTCACCTCCGTTATATCTTGGAAGGTTTTGTTTCTTTTTTTTCAGGTTTGCGCTGGTTTCTCTTGCTTCATTCTCCTGCACTCGTCTTGATTCCGACGGATACCACTCGTTCCCCTACTCCCACGCATGTTCGTCTTCCCCCCTTCTATTCGCACCACCCTGAGCTATGGTTCTCTATCGTTGACGGTATTTTGCGCACCGTCGGCGATGAACAGACAAGATACGATATTGTTCTGTCTTTCTTGCCCGAAGATGTCTCGCTCCGTATCAGAGACTCCATTCCCACCTTATCTTCCTCTGACACTCCCTACACTGCTCTTCGAGATCTTTTGGTCTCTCGCATGGCTCCTACTCAGGAAGCAAAGTATGAAGAGTTGCTACGTGGCACCTCGCTAGGAGATCAGAAGCCTTCTGATCTCCTGGTGCAGATGCTGTCCTTGTTAAGTGGTTCTCCCACCCCCAGGAAAAAGGCTTTATTCGCACTCTTTTTGTACAGAAACTGCCACATGACATTCAATATTTTCTAGCGTCTATGGACCCGAAGCTTTCTCTTCAGGAGGTAGCAGAGAGGGCAGATGGTCTCCTGCGCCGTTTCAACTCCAATGCCCCCGCTATTTCTGCCCCTGTGACTGTCTCCCCTTCTCCTGCAGCTCAGGCATTTCCCCTTCCTTCTACCTCTTTGCCTCCCCTGTCTTCGCTTTCTTCTCCTTTATCTTTTCTTCCACCCTGCGGTCTTCCGGTTCCTCTTCGCGCTGCTTTCTTCTCTTCTTCTTACCCCGGTGTACCCCATAACTCGTAGCCCATAGCGTCCATCTCCAGTGCCTCTCACGACCCCTGTTCCTCCGTTTTTCGGGTATAGAGGACCCGTCTTTCGACTTTGGAACATGGCAATGGCAGACATCAAGGCGGAGCTGATGTCCATCTCCGCGATGCTAAGGTCTCAAAGGGACTCTCGTTCCCGCACCGCTCCTCTTCAGGTCGTCGCTTTTCTGACCCTCCCACCCCAGGGCCTCAGCAATATCCAAATGGGTAATTGTTTTTACCACCACAGGTTTGGCCTGAAAGCGAATTAAGTGCAACCAACCCTGCACTTTTTCGGGAAACGACCCCTAGCCAGTGGTCATGGGGTGGATACAGCCTGGCCCCCTGCTGTTTGTCTTCCTCTCCGCCTTCCTCGTCCCAGGATGTACTGCGCCTTTTCGACAGGTCAAACCTGTTCTTTCTAATCGACACCGGTGCTTCGTATTCGCTTCTTCCTCGAGATGCTACCCAGATGTTCGCTGTTCCTCTTCCTGACCTGGCTCTTTACGCGCTGCAAATGGTAGTACCATCCCTGTCTATGGTGAGCGTTTGTGCACCTTAGACCTCTCTCTTCGCCGTCAATTCCCCTAGGTATTCGTGGTTGCTGATGTGACCCAACCCCATTTTGGGAGCTGATTTTCTGTAACATTTCGACCTTATGGTCGATCTAAGAAACAGGAGATTGGTTTGACGGTTGTACGTCTCTGTCTTCTGCAGGTACCGTAGTTTCTTCTGCTCTTAAAGGCATCTCTGCGGTTGCTTCTTCTTCTGGTACCTCCCCCTTCTTCACCATCGCAGAAGGATTTTCCGGCGCTGTTGAACCCTGTTCTTCTTCCTCTCCTGTTCAACATTCTGTGCGCCACCATATAGAGACTACAGGCTCTCCCACCTTCGCTCATGCTCGGCGTCTGCCTCCTGACAAGCTCAAGGCTGCCAAGGCGGAGTTTGGAGCACATGCTCGAACTTGGTATCGTCCGCCCTTCCAAAGGTTCATGGTCCTCCCTCCACATGGTGCCTAAAGGTGCTTCTGATTGTAGGCCTGTGGGGTGATTTTAGGGCTTCTGAAACGCTTGCACATATACTAGAATCGCTACCGGTCCGCACATCCATCCTTTCACCTCGAATCTGGCCGGTAAGACCATCTTTTTACACATTTTGGATCTTGTCAGGGCGTAATCACCAGATCCCAGAAGCAGTAGAGGACATACCGAAAACCATCATCACCCCTTTTGGACTCTTTGAGTATAACCAGAATGCCGTTTGGTTTTGCGGGGGGCAGCTCAGACTTTTCAACGCTTCTCGATGACGTTCTTAGAGCTCTCCCCTTCGCCTTTGCTTACTGGATGACCTCCTCATAGCTTCCTCGTTCTCCTGCCGAGCATGAGCAACATCTACGGGCAGTTTTTTGCCAGGTTGGACGAATGTGGCATGCGTCTTAACAGCCGGGCAAAGTGTGTTTTTGGTGTCTTCTCTTACTTTTCTAGGACACACTGTTTCAGCGGAATGGCATTTGTCCTCTTGCAGAGCGCGTTCGAGGCCATTCGCACCTTCCTAGGTCTGTCTTTCAGAAGCAGCTTCGTCAGTACCTCGGCATGCTTAATTCTATCATCGTTTCCTCAAATCGGGCGCTGATATTCCCTTCCGACCCCTCACCGCTCTTCATCCGCCCCATGCACCGGGCAGTTCACAAAAGTAGACTGGGTCTGACGAACGCTAACTGCTGCCTTTTGAAGCTTCCAAAGAAACCATTCGCTTCTGCCACACTCTTAGTCCACCCCCAGGACTCAGCTCCGACGCAGAGTTCAGGTAGATGCCTCCGATTTTGCTGTCGGAGGTGTTCTCCAGCACACCTGAACGGAGTTGGTCTCCTCTCTCGCCTTTTTCTCTCGCAATTTGCAACCTCCTGAGACTCGCTACAGTGCTTTCGGGAGGTAGTTACTTGCGATGTATCTCGCCGTCCGTCATTTCCGCTACTTTCTGGAGGGTCGTGAGTTTCACATACTCACTGATCACAAACCACTTACCATTGCTCACAGTTCACCACTAATGTCAGACATATTTCAGGTGTCGACAACTTAACTGCTGAGCTCTCTTCCGCATTGAAATCGACGCGATTTCAGCCTTACCCACCATCGACTACGGACGCTATGGCAATGTGCCAGACTACTGAGGATCCTGCACTTCAACAAGACTTTTCTCTCAAGCTGGAGTGGCTCCAATTCCCTGGGATAGAGAAAAAACTTCTGTGCGATGTCTCTAGGGATCTCCTCGTCCTTTCGTACCTGCATCGTTCCTCCGTAAGGCTGTCTTCGCTCAATCTTCACACTCGCTTTTCCCACCCTGGCATTTGAAGCATTCATACGCAAACTGTTGCTGCCGCGATTTTGTGGTGGCCTAATCTGAATGCCGACGTAGCAACTTGGTGCCGCACTTGTCTTCCCTGCCAGAGTTCTAAGGTCCACCGTCACACCAAGTCCCCGCTAGGCACCTTCTTACCCCCTGGGGCTCGCTTTGAACGTGTCCACATCGACATCGTTGGACCTCTGCTCCTCCCGCGGTAAGAAATACATTCTTACGTGTATAAGAATCGGTTCAAGTCTGGTTTTCTATTACTTCTGTGGTTACCGAGATGCTATTCCCGTCTCGTCTGTTCGCCTGTACGCGGGTTAATCTCTGGGATAGATAAAGCTTTCTTGGCTCATTGGATTTCGCGCTTTGGTTTGCCGCTTTCTGTCACAACGGACCAATGTGGTGTGATAGTTTTCCTTTTGTTTATTAATTTCACTTTTTTCCCCCCCCCCTCCCCTTTATATGGTGTGAGAAAATATTTTTATTGTAAAAAAAAATATAAATATAAGTTTTTTGAATCCCTTTTTTTTTCCCTCTGTTTCTTGTTCCAGTAGTAAGATTCAGCTGGTGTGGCTGTTACGAACTTTCTTTTAATCCAATCGCTTAATGCGAACGTCTCAGTGGATTTGTATCGATTTACTGTTTTGTCCAATTTCTTGTCATGCTAAGTTCTTCTCTATATTCGTAGCTCAGTCTTCTGCAAATTCCGGAAAATTTGGACTGCACGCTCTCTCTTTCGTAATGCTTGGCATTCGTTTCGGCTGTTAAAGAGGATCTGCACTGTTCGGCTGCTGATTTAGTGTATGGTTCTCCTCTTCGTCTTCCCGGTGACTTCTTCTCACAGTCCTCTCCTCCTTCTACAGCCGATCCGCTTGCTTATCTTACCCGCTTGAGGCGCTGTGCTTCGTCGTGGAGGACCGACTCCTTCTCGTCCACACAAGGTGCATTCCTATATCTCTAAGGACCTTTCTTCCTGCACTCATGTCTTTGTTCGACATGACTCCCACCGCACCGCTCTCCAACCTAAGTACGACGGACCTTTTCCAGTGATACTTAGGAAGGAGAAATTCTTCACGATACAGCGTCCCACACGTACAGAAGTCGTTTCAATCGACCGCCTTAAGCCTGCTTTCTTCGAGGCGAATACTCTTCCTGTTCACTAGAGTTGACGATTTTCCTTATGTTTCAATTTTCCTCCTCCTTCATAATTCTTTTAGCATATGCTATCTCTCCTCCTGCATCTCTCCCTCCTCCTTCTCCTCCTCCTCCTCTTCTCCTTTCTCTGATCCTCTTCCTTATCCTCCTCCTCCTCCTCTCTCTCGCCTTCCAGCACCAATACGACCGTCTCAGACTCCCACCCGCGACGGTCCATCGTCATCCTTGCCTCAGTTCCATCCGGCTCAGGATTCTTGTACTCAGCTCACCTCGGGCTACTCTTACGACACATGCAGATGTTCCGGCTCGCCCGATCACCCGTCCAATCTGGAAATCCTGTCCAGACTCAGTCCGCAAGCTCCTACTAGAGCAATCGATGCAGACGGTAGGCATGATTCGATGGCCGCTGGCGCTTATTTGGATTAAAAGTAATCGTGCGCTTTAGCACTGCAGGAGTACCTGTGGTGACGGAAGTCAGGTTAAGTCCAATACCGCGCAAATATTTAAATTGTAAAACGTAAATATGTGAACCGCACTCTTCCATTTTCTTCACCATGCAAATTCGAATTAAAATATAGCTAACGATGTCCTCTAGCATTTTCCATTCTACGCTCATTTTTTCCTTTACGATAACGCTGTTCATGACGCTCTACATTATTTTCGCTTAACCAGCGTAATTAGGCTTACTAAAGCCAAGTTAATTGACTTTTATAACGTGGTGAGAAATATTGAAATTATTTTTGTTTATTTTGAATATTATGTAAATATTATCGTTATTGATTAGGCCTACTAGGAAGGCCCATGAGTGAAGTGAATACATCGTGCCAATTTTTTGTATATTTATATTTTACCATCTGATATTAGCTAGTTTATTTTCACGGTAGCTAGCCTTGGATCAGGCATAAACGAAGGCCTAATATTCTCTCGGTCAGGGCTTTCTCTAGTAACAAACCTATGCCCAAATTTCCTTTTGTATATAACACTTGTAAATTTAAGGGCAAGATCCATCTTTTTGCCTGGGACGGGCCCCAGTTTTCACCCCATCTTCTCACCTAAAAATGGACATAAATTCGGAATTTTCAGCCGATTTTTGACTATATAAACACCAATATGTGGCTTTTTTTTGCCCTCTAAAACCTTGTTTTTCGGGTGTTTTTCCTGTGACTGTAGTAATTCTTTCAGATTTTTCAATTTTTCAAAATTCATGAATAAATTCATGTTTCTGCTGAACATTCTTTCGATACGCACTTCATGAGTTTTTTACAAAATCGACTTCAAACTTGAAATATGCGAAGAAGGTCCATTATCTAAAAAGTACAGAAGTACTTTTTCGATTTTTTGAGTTTTGTGCTCAGCGTCCACCAATTTCCAAACCCATTTTTTTTATTTTTTTTGAATTTTGAAAAATGAAAAATTGGCAATATTTTTTCTGTTCAAGTGAAGTGGATGAAATTTTCAGGCATATGTAGTCGGGAAAATGCATCTCTTTTACTTAGATAAATTTGTGTATACTCAAAAGAAATTTTTTAAAAAAATTTTTTGAAAATATTTTTTTTTTGGAAATTTGTTCTCAAGAACAAATCAAAAAACAACTACATATACAAAGAAATAATCTAAGTAAAAACCATGTTGCACCTCCCCCGACTCATAAGCCCTGAAAATTTTCATCTTGTCGCCCGAACAAAAAAATTATCGCAATTTTTCAATTTCAATAATTAAAAAAAATGGGTTTGGAAAAATTGGTGGACGCTGAGCACCAAACTCAAAAATATCGAAAAGTACTTCTGTACTTTTTTAGATAATGACCTCTCTATGCATATTTC
>JABUQX010054915.1:12500-51265 GCA_015478945.1 Trachelipus rathkii
CCCCAAAACACAAAAAAGTTTTGTAGTTCATGCATGTAAAAAGTTCTACCCATGGTCTTAGACGTAAAATGTGTTAACAATTATTGACTTTCATTGTCTCTTCTGTAACACAACCTACATGTTAAAATATTTGTGTTACGGAAGTAGTCTACAAGTGCTGAGATTACATTGTTACTACAATTTACAAGTTGAATTCTTGTAAATTTCATACAATTGTAAGAATTTTTTTCCCCACAAGTATATTCTATCCACTCCACAGTATCACTTACTATGGATAAGACGTATTCTATTTCTCTCTTCTTATCCTTGATAATTTGATTTAGTCCTTTCTTTGCCTTAAGAAATATAAAATAGATTATCTATTAGAAAATTTTGACCATCAGAAAGAGATTTACAAAATTTACCTTTCGGTGTATATATTGGGATTTCTCTTGACGATCGGTAAAGACCTCACTCAATATATCTCAGGATATTGAAATTATTTTTCTTTGAAGTTTCGGGCTCTCGTTGCATTGGTTCACTTGCCTTGACTCTTGAGCTCGTGATATACATACTGAAGGGACGGCATATACCCTTCGTTGGCGAGGTCCGCTAAAAAATAAAGCAAATCCAAAAAAGAAATTACGAGTGGTTCACTTACCTTTAATATGGAAAGGTCCGCTCTCAAGAATAAAAACAAAACAAACTTTGGAGAGAAACAAAACATAACTCGTTGTTTTGTTTTCTATCTTTTAGAACATTAGAAATAAAAAGACATTAAGAAGCCACATGAGCCTATAAGAACATAAGAAGAAGAACATAAGAAATATAGGGACAATAAGAAGCCACATGAACCTATCGAGACTGTCCCAGTCAACCCACTAACCAAACATGCTCTCATGCAAATCCACAAAGCCCCTAGGGCTTGTCAAATTTCATGTAACTAAAATCCACCAATTTGGCTTAGTCAAAAATGATATATGATACCCAAACCATCCACATGCCTTAATAACTAAGTTATGGTCATACATGTAGTATAACATTAATAACTACTGTAACTAAAAAACCAGCCAATTTGGCTTCGTCTAAATATACTATATGATACCCAACCCATCCATATACCTATCCAACCCTTTCTTAAATGTTGCCATCTAGTCACACTCAACAACTTCCTGTGGCAAACCATTCCAAAATTTAACCCTATTGCTGAATGCATGCTTTCTTTTATCAAGATGGCATGCTTTCGGACATTTAATTTTCTTTGTTATGCCCCCTGGTCTCCCGTCCCGTGCTCTACTATGAAGAATTTATTTGGTCCTCTGTATTATCAATTAGAGTAAATTGTGTAAGACTTGTATCATATCCCGCTCTGAGAAATCACCTTTGTACAGAAAACATTCCTAACTCTTTCAGCTCTCCTCATAGCTCTTACCCTCAACCCAGAAATCATCCCTTGTTGCTACTACGTTGCACTGTCTCTAGCATATCTAAGTCTTTCTTTAAAATAAGGGGCCAAACTTGTGCCACAATACTCTATTATTGGCCTAACCATAGCTATTATATAGTTTACCTTATTACTTCTTGCTCTTGTAAACAACATTGCGATTTATTATGCCCAGCATCTTATTAGCTTTAAATTCCTTGCTTCCAAACACTGATTAGCTACTTTCAAATTACTGCTTATAATCACACCTAAATCTTTTTCTTGGTCCACAGACTCAATCCAATCCCTATTCATATCGTAGTTAAAACTTTTATTTGAGAAACCTAGGTGAAGAACCTTACACTTTTTACTATTAAAATTCATTTGCCACTTACTTACACCCAAGAAGTTTATCAGATCATTTTGAATCTTTATGGCATCTTCACTATTCCTAACTGAGGTGGGGCCACTTTGGGTTTCAATCGGCAAACTTTAAGAAACCTTGCATTTAAAGTTCTGTCCCTTAAATCATTTATATATATGAGGAACAACAGTGGCCCCAGCACTGAACCCTGTGGGACACCACTCTTCACTATTTCCCATGATGACTTGTTGCCATTTAGTTGTACACACTGTTTTCTATTCCATGTGACAGACTGCACCATTTCAATTCTCTCGTAATCGGCATCTTTGTTTTTGCCAATCATGTAGTTTTTGCTCCAGTTATTTAACAATTAATGGTCGACAAGTTGGTTTGCCAACGATCACAGCTGTAAGAGGAAGATTAGACATCTTTCAAAAATTGCATCGTTTCAGATGTTCAGATGATTATAAAAAAAAACTTGATCCAAAATATTAATTTTAATTTTAAGATAGATACAAAATGAATATTATAATTTAAATTTTAACAAATCAAAAATTTAAAGTTTTTAAATATGGGAATAATTTAATTTAATATAACTTATTTAATTAGAATATACATTATAAGGTAATTAATTATTTGGTAAAATCTATTTATCTATAATTACATTTAGTATTTACAAAATGGTGGTGCCTTTAAATGAACTATATAAATTAATTTGATGCACCTTAAAGCAACTAAATAGTTCTAATATGCCCCCTTTTTCAACAGTAGCTACAAATTTCCAGATACTTATTACTTTCATCCATTGTGTGCCCAACATTCTCACAGTAATCACTTCCGAGTATGTTTCGGTTATTCTGGAAAGCTTTATTCTCTCTCTGATGTATGTGTGTGTTGTCTGTGTAGCGTCGGTTGTGGTTCTGCCCATCTCTGTAATACCGATTTGAGCTATTGGTTGATGGGTTTGCTTGTGTATTCTGTGAAGCAGGTCTCCTATCCTGATTGCTGTTATTATGTGTGCTTGGGATACTCAAATTCCTGGGAGTGTTCTGTAAAACATCCTACCAACTCGGGTTTAGCCTATCTATTCGAATTGTAGAGTCCATGTCAACTTTGGGTTGATCCAATTTACTATAATTTTGAGCGTGGGACCCAGACACTATGTGTATTTCTACTTTTGTGAAAATCTCTATCATTGGAATATGCCAGGCTCGCAATTTTTGTCCTTGGAACTCGTACTTGAGTATCCATCTCCTTTTGGATAAAATACTCATTGGTTTTCTTCTCCACATAAGGAGATAAACTGAGGAGAAAAGCCGTTCATAATGAATCGTGCTTTCTCATGTTGAATCTGTGGTATGCCTTCTTTGTCAAGTGCTCCAGTCACAGAGCTAACATACGGACACTCTCTCCTGGTGCTCTGTAAGCAGCATGGTAGGTCTGTAATTTAAATTCATTCTTTCTCTTCTCCTTTTGGTGAAACCAAGCCAACAGTGTAACTTTCACTGAGCCGTAATTCCTATCGTCTTTGGTAGTCAAATTGTACAACTGGAGGAATGAACCTTCCAGTTGTCTCCCTAATAAATGCAACCCACTGATGTGGGGTGTTCGGATAATTATAAGTACAGTATTGCTCAAAATCAGCAAGATAACAAACCAGATCTTGATCTGCCTCATGCTTGTACTTTCCTGGGTCTACAACTTTAACCTTCCGCGAATTCCTTGCTATTTCCGTAAGCAGCAGGATGGCTTGGGTCAACTGTGTAATGTGCCGATCCAAGACATCTTCCTGAGAAGGAGCAAAGAACTGCGTTGGGGTACAGAATAGGAAACTGTGAGAGATTACCTTAATGAATGGATGGGCCACCAACCGCAGTATGTTTTTGTCCATCTACCGTGGTTGCTATCAGTCGACCATTGATACTAGAAGTCAGAGTCACGTGTACATTATGATAAGGAGATTCGGAAACAGTAGGGACGTAAGTCGCGTCAGTGTTAGGTGGGGTGGTGTGTTCGTCGTGTATAAGACGTCAGAGGGTGACACTCTATATGCTTATGCTGTGGTGAAAGTGCACAAAGGCTGCTCAGAAATAGGGGTGTTGGCTGGGGAGTGAAGGTTCATTAGGGAAAAATTTTCATTAAATTGATCTGTGGGAATACTAATGGGTGCAGCACCACTGGAAACAATACCAGGGTGGTGTTGTTGTTGCAAATGCAAATTCACTGGTAATCGTGGAAGCCAACTCCTGAAGAGGAGTGTTTAACAGATCTGTTGGATTCATCATCATCTTAGTCATCGTCGTCATCATCAGGAAATAGAAAAATTGTAGTAGAATATGATGCAAGTCGAAAAGAAAGCCCAGCCTTACTGACTCCTTTATTACTTTTAGTGGGAACTCATCACAGTCAGAAAATCCATCCTAGAGTTTCACAGGACCGCAATGGGCCCTCACTATGGCATCTTGTCAATGTAGGGTCTTCCCTTGGCCCAGATGGATCACAACCTTACCTCTGCCATTCATTCCTATTATGCACCTTTCTTCTCGCCTCTGCCAAACTCACATTTCTCTCCTCAAGGCATTCCTTTACTGACTCAATCCACTTTTTCTTTGGTCTTCCAGCCGGTTGGTCGATTCCCAGCACACTCACTACTGTACATCCACTTAACCAACCAACTATTATCCATCCTTTCCACATGACCAAACCATCTCAACGTACTTTCATTTATTCTCTCATTTAGCTACCCCTTTCTTCATGCCACCCAACTCTCTAATAAATATATAATATATATATATATATACTATATATAATATATATATATTATTACATACATATATATATATCATATATATATATATATATATAATATATATATAAATATATATTATATATATATCATATGCGTAATATATATATATATATATATATATATATATATTATAATATATATATATATTATATATATATATATAGTATATATATATATATATATATATATATATATATATATATATATATATATATATACGGTATAATATATACCGTATATATATATATATATATAATATATTATATCTATAATATATATATATATATATATATATATATATATTATATTATACTATATATAATATATATATATATATAATATAATATATTATATATATATATATATATATAATATATATATATATGGGAAAGTCCAGAATAGACGAAAAAATCACTTTTCTAAAATTTCTAAGTTCAAAAGTTAAGTTCAGTTTTTTAAGAAAATTCTTTAGTGGCAAGCTGCTGGAATATGCCAGAAGCTTGCACTAAAGAATTTTTTCTTAAAAAAACTTAACTTAACTTAAACTTTTAGAACTTAGAAATTTTTTGAACTTAGAATTTTTTTCAGAATATGAACTGATTCAATATAGAAGTACCATATATACTATATATATATATATATTATATATATATATATATATCACCCCATATTATATATATATATATATATATATATATATATATTATATATATAATATATATATATATCTACGATAAGTATTACCATTCATGGAGATTTATTATATACCCTGAAAAGTAAAACATTTGTACAGTAATTTAATATCTGTCGACATAATAGATAAATTTAAGATTTCTGAAACCTCATTATAATCTTCTTTAAACCATAAAAACCAGAAATAATAATAAACAACACCTTCACGTTCTTCCCTTATACTGATTCTTCTTGTAAAATTTTCCTGATTCCTGACTCAAGCCTCCTCCTAAATGATCAGATCTGCTGTCCCCTGTTGTAAAGTAAATAGAGTCATAAAATTTATGCTACAATAGCAAGATCTCAGATTTAGCTTTCCTCAATTTTCTAATACCTGAATTATAATTGTCCTTAAAGTTTTTTTTAATAAGTAAATAAATACATATATAAGAAAATGTGTAAAATATTCCAATTATTTATGCATGGCAATTTGGTATCAAACATTGTTTGACTTAATGGCAATAACTCTGGTACTACTAACAGGAGTTTCCAATACTGATAACAACAAAAAAAATACTGATACTGTTACTTTGACTATAGAATATAGGTTTAATCAAGTAAGCATATTCATTAGGCAATGTAGTATTGATTAAGTTCGCAAGTGATTTATGGTTAGCAGCATATTGTTATAGCTACAAGCAAGTGACACCACTTGTTAAGTTAACATAATATTTCTGATATTTCTATAGTTTTCTTTTCCAAATTTGGTTTAATGGGTTATAAAGCTTATGTATTGTGTATAATGATGTTAATTAAAATATATGGTAACATTAAAAGATGATATATACTTAATATACTAAGATAATATACTGGTACTACTTATAGCTATAAGTAAGAAATAATTGTCAATTTTAATTTTTATAATAGAAATTAAATTTTATATACTATGTTCAAAGTAGTTTGAATAGTAATAAAAGTGAATGTCCCGTGTGTTACTTTAACATTTTATCAAATGGAAGAAGATCTGATGCATTTTATATACTTCATGTATGTAGTAATCAATCTGTGTACATTCAACAACCATTTTCTGTAAGTACCATGACCAGCAATCAAAGAAAAGAGAAGTTGGAATGATTCCAGGAAAATACAACAACATCTACACAAAGAAACAAAAATTCTTCCTATAAAATCATTATTATATACTATAATCATAATAATAATAATAATAATAATAATATAATAATAATAATATAATAATGAATAATAATAATAATAATAATAATAATAAGGGGGTTGTGGAGTCAGTTCAAAAATTTTCCACTCTGACTCCACCCTATTCAAAATTACTCGAATCCAACTCTGATTTAAATGCAATTACTGAACTTCCAATCACCCTTTTGGAAAAATAAAGAGTCCGGCTCCACCCTCTTGAAAATTATATATGGTATATGGAAAATTAGATACATATATATATATAGATATAATATTTTTATATTGAATTTTAATATATATATTTAAACTTTTATATTTAATGTATATTTTATATATACGTAAGAATATTTATATGATTTTTCAAAAAAATGGTTTTTTTTTAATTTTGTTTTTTTTTTGAAAAAAAACACGTTTTTTTTAAGGATGTTTTTTTTAGTGTCATTTCAAAAATATTTGTATATAGAATTTAAATTTGTTTTAAATAGACAGTACAACAAGAAAACTTATAGGCCTAAATATTGACTATTAATAACGGATTTTATATATGGCAGTGGTATATATATATATATTATATATATATATATATATATATATATTATATATATATATATAGGTAATATATATATATATAGTATTTATATATTATATATATATATATATATATATATATATATATATAATATGATCAAACAAGGATGGTATAACAGGTGGTTTTGGGGTGTCAGAGAAAATTAGAAATGGTAGGAAGGTGATTGATTTCTGTGAGGGGAGAAGTATGTGTGTAAGTAATACTTTTTTTAAACACAAGAGTATCCATAATTATACTAGAGTTGGTGTAGTAGAGATGATATTGAAGAGTGAAGTATCATTGATTTTGTGTTGGTGAAGAAATAGATGTTGAAGTATGTATTCAATGTTAAATCAGTGAGGGGTTTAGGAATGGGATTATATCGGATCATTATGCTGTTCTATTAAAAAGTTAGTGGGGACTCGATGGAGAGAGGAAGGTGCTACGGAGGAGTGGGTAAAATTAAGATGTGAGAAGTTTAGTGAAAAGGTAATAAGGATAGAGTATGTAAGAACGCTCGCAAGTAAATCAGTCTTGAATGTGAACAAGTTGAAACTGAATTAATCTGGACAGAAATGAAGGAAGCAATTGTTTAGCAGTGCAAAAGAAGTATGGGGTGTGCTAAAGTAGGAAGTAAGAATGATAAAAGTGAGTGTTGAATGAAGAGGTGATGCCAGCGTTAAAAGTAAAAAAGAAGTGTGGTTGAATGTACTAAAAGCAATGATGAAGTTTCAAAAGACAGATGGATGTAAATAAGGAGGAAAAAATGAATGCTAAAAGATGCATACGTAAGAGAAAGAAGAGGTAAATGAACAAGTTGGAAGGAGGATGAATGGGACATACAAGGAATAGGAAGCTCTTCTGGGAAGAAGCGCGAAAAGGTTAAGAATTAGAATAAAGGGGAACCTGCCTTAGAATAATGATAGGGATGGTGTTTTGTAACTGATGAAATGGATTGTGAGTGGAAGTGTGGAAAGAACTTTGAAAATTTGTATAATATTGGCAGTAATGATGAGGTGATAATGACTGTGTGTGGGTTTTGGATGGTACAAGAAGGAAAGGTATTTTGGGGAATGAGGCTATTAAGCAAGAGGAGAAAAAGGGTAGAGTGACGAAGTTGAAAGAATGGTAAATCTGCAGGTTATAGATGAAATTACTGTGAAATGATATAACGGAAGCAAGATGGTGATTGATTGGATCTTGGAAGTTGTGTAATAAAGCGTTATGGAGGGTATAGTTCGTAGGGATTGGAGGAGAGCAGTAATAGTACCTTTATAAATATTAGGGTAAGGAGATAAAGCGAACTCGTAGAAATTAACTAGGTATTTAGTTTATTGAGTGTTGTAGGGAAGATATATGATGGTGTTTTGGTCGAAAGAGTGCGCCGAGTGCGTTTAGGAGTAGTAGAGTATGTGTGGATCATATCTTTACATTGAAGCAAATGATAGAGAAAATGAGAGAGGAAGAAATAAAATTGTATTTAGGTTTTATGGATTTGCACAGGCGTATGATGAAGCTCTATGGCAAGGTGTTAGTGATATATAGTGTTGGTGATAAGGCTTCAGAATGGAATCAAAAGTTATGTATAGCGATAGTGAGGCGTGTGTAAGAATAAATGGTGTGAAAAGGGATTGGTTAGTATTAATAGCGGAGTGAGGCATGGGTTGTGTTATGTCTCCTTGGTTATTCAATTTGTATATGGATGGGGTTATGAAAGAATTAAGGTGGGCGTGACAGGAAATAGTGTTAGAATGATAGAGATGAGTGGAGGGTCACTCCTCACCTTTTATATGCGGAATGATTTGGTTTTTGTGTGGCGAATTGAAGAGTTTGAGAGGATTGGTAGAGAGATTTGGCAGGGTGTGTAAAAGGAGGGTTTGAAAGTAAACGTAGATAAGAGTTAGGTTATGGTTGTGAGTGAGGACAGTCCTCAGTGTGAAGTTATGTTAGATGGTGAGCAGCTGGAACAAGTGTTCTGAGTTTAAATATTTAGGGTATATGTTGGATGAGAAGGGAACGGATGATGCAGAGTTTAGTAGGAAAAGTGTGAATGGCAGGAAGGTGGCTGGTGCAATTTAAACGTTTTGGTGAATGTAAAGGGACTTAAGTCTTTAGTGCGCTAGGGTTTACATGACGGTATGCTATTACCGTATATATATATATATGAGACTATGGTCTGGAATAAGAAGTATAGATCTAAAGTTCAATGTGTTCAGATGGACAATCTTAGGGGCATGCTAGGTGGGAGAAGAATTGAATAAAATGAGGAAGAACAATTATAGAAGTTGTGGTGGTGGGAAGAAAGTGTAAACGGAGAATAAATGACGTATGTTGAATGGTTTGGTCATTGAAGAAGATAATGATAGTCGGTTTTTAAGAAGATGTATAGTGGCGAGTGTGTTTGAAAACCGACGGGCTGGGAGAACAAAGAAAAAAGTGGATTAAGTCAGTAAACGAATGTCTGAAGGGAGAAAGTGAATTATGGCAGAGGCGAAGAATAAAGGTGCATATAAGAGAGAATGGCTGGGTTTTTGTGGAGGGGTAATGGTTGTGGCCCACCTGGGTCAAGATGAACCCTTACGCTGACGATTTACCATAGTGAGGGTGCGTCGCAGTCCCGTGAAGCAATAGGGTGGATTTTTCTGACTGGGCCGATGAGTCCTTACCCTTAATGGAACGAGTAAGGACCTGGGCTTCTTTTTTGACTTTTGTCATATCTTTCACTGCTTTTCTTTCTTGATGCTTGTTAGTACAACCTACCGCCAGTCTTGGGGAGAAAAGGTAAATGAATAATATACTATATAATATATATATATATAATACTATTATATATATATATATATATATATTATATATATATATATATATATATATATATATATATATATATATATATTATATATACTATATATATATATATATAATATATATATATATAATATATATATATATATATATATATAATATATTATTTATTATATAATATATCTATCTATATATATATTATATATATTATATATATATATAATATATATATTAATATATAATATTTTATATATATATATATATATATATATATATATATATATAACTAATATTATATATACTATATATATATATAATATATCTTACTATATATATATAGGATATATATATAGGTATATATATATATACCGTTAATATATATATATAAAATATATTATATATATATATATATATATTAGTATATATATATATATAAATATATAATTATATTAATATTAAATACAAAAAAATAATGTATATCTATTATATTAATAAAATAATAATAATAATATATAATAATAAATAATAATAATAATAATAATAATAATAAATAATAATAATAGTAATAATAATCAATAATAATAATAAAAATAATCAGATCATGATAAATGTAAATAATTATATGCCCTAGAGCACTAATAAAACTTTATTAAGTGCTAAACTTACCTTCTAGGGTGAAGATCCCATCTTATGAATCTATTTATTTAACATATGGTAACGTTAAAACAAAAACTTGACATAATATCTTTGAAAAATAAGTTATTTTTAAAAAAAACAAAAAAAAAAAAAAACAAAAATTTTTGGCCTTTGGTCTTTTTTAAAAAAACGTGTTTTTTTTTAAAAAAAAACGAACGGTTTTTTTTTAATCCCAACCCTATATATAATATATATATATACTATATATATATATATATATATATATATATATATATATATATATATATATATATATATATATATATATATATATAATTATATATATGTCTAATAGTATATGATTTTGATATATATATATATATATATATATATATATTATATATGTCGTAATTTATTTTATAATTACTCCATCTGTCACTTTGTGACCAGTATTTCTTAATGGGTACAGATGACTGTATTCGCGAGTGGTTGACCTGAAATTGTGTTTAGGGAAATCGTGAGTGCATTGGTCATCATTTTCTTTTATATCTTCTATAAATAATAAATTAAAAAACAAAGTTGTCCATAAAAATAGGTTAATTGCTGTAAAATCAAGTATTTGTAGCAATTTTCAATTTATATTTCTATTTACTATATCAAAATACAAATGATAAGGTACTGTATTTACTCGTCCGCACCAACCAATCAGCGACTCTCGTTTTGGAGGTGTGTGATGACGTCATTCTTGACATTTTAGAAAATTTTCGCACTCGTTGCATATATATTTGCATTGAAAAATATAACAATGTTCGAACCCTTCTAATTCATTTAATAAACATCCTTTCGATTTGGTACTGGCTCCAGAGCTGGAAATGGTGTTTACCAATATACCATCGAAAGAAATATTTTTCAAGAAAAGCTGTTAATTTTTAATTTATTCAAAATTTGATTACATTTTCTTGTAGAGTACACCAAGTTGTACTACTACATCAAATTTCGTTAAAAAATATTAATTATTAACGAAGTTATTCAATTTAGAAAAAAGTGATCGATTCTGATCCAAAAAATGTAGCCTTCAAGTGCTTAACTCATACTAGTAAACTACCCTTTTTAATTGGGTTACACCTTTGGAATTCATATTATTTGTTCCTTTACTTATAAATAACTCACCTCTGCCCAAGCCATTCTATCTGTGTCACGCAGCACCCTGATTGTAAACCGCTCGTTACGCAACTGGTAAGTGTATTTGGGTATCAGATAGTTGACTAACAAGTGCAACTTCTGCTGTTGCTTGTGGTAAGCCAAGGAGAGTTTCCTCAGCCTGTCCCTCAAATCCCCCAAGGACCATTTCGCTACGCCAGAAGACGTGACCTGAACTCCTAGGTATTTGTAAACACCTTTCAAGTTCATCGTCAGTATGTTTGTCTCTTCGACCATGAATGGAGTGTGGTCGTGGACAAACTTTTTGGCTGTCCCCAGCCAACGCAGACCAACCCTAACATACCCTAGCAAAACTATGACCAGCTGAGCTGTGGACATTTTAAATGACAATGTGATGTCCCATTTTCAGAAAATTATCCAATAAAGAAAAAGACAAATGTCTCTGGATCATTTTCTTGTGAAAACACAGCAATCGAACCACTTCCCAGGATGCAAACACGAGAAAGACCCAGAAATACCTACACAGTTGCCCGACATTATCATGGAATGGGACTCTCCTTCGAAGGAGTAGTCTTCCTCCTCCTCCTCTACCATCTACCTGTGCCAGTAACTATCAACCACAAAGGTAAAGTTATAGTACTGTATGTTTTATATTATATATTTTTGCCACACTTAAATCCATAAAAAAGTCAACAAACTATGTTTCTGGGCGGGCGAATGGATTAAATGGATTTACATTAATTTCAATAGGAAAAATTGTTTCAGTTCGCGAATGGAGTCAAAGAACGAATTAAGTTTGTCACCCAAGGTACCATTATTTCTATTCACTTATGTCCACTCAGACTTCCCTTCTCTCCCTCTTAGGGAACTGCTCTATTTTGCTTCTTTCCTTATTTGTGTTTTAATTAATTAGGAGATCTATACACGCCTGCAGAGAAGTCCCTCTTCGGGCACCAATTTAAAGGTGAGTGGTGAATTGGGGTAGAAGAGTTTCAGAAATAGTGTGTAGGAAAGTGTTATATGTGGGTTGACTGCCCTACAGGTTCTCCTGCCCTCCTGCACCAATTCACTTCTTTCAACAAAAATAAAATTAAATAGCTATACTTACTAATGATTATGTGAATCCTTTTCACACAATTCATCTTCTGGCCTTTTCCACCGGCTGGATCCAGAAATGTGGACCTCCTGTAGCGTGTTTCCCCTCTATTTTTGTCAACTTTTAAGTATTTACTATCACTTAATTTTTTTCTTCACTTACCAATCTTCCATCAATGTATTTAATGATTACCTCTCCCTACCTTATCTTACTTTAGTTTATTAATAATTTCCTTTGTTTTTAACACAGTATTCAATGCAAGCTTTAATATTAATCTTTTACTAATTTAAGTTTTTAACTACTTTCTATTTCTAATTCATATGCTTAGGTACTATAATGATCAATTAATTAGTCCCCATTCTCAGGGTTTTAATCATACTCTATGAAATTTTAAATTTTAATTAAGAAAAATTTACAAAACTATATTATTTATACCTTCTCATTTCTTATTTACAAATTCCCTATAACTGGTCATGTTCCCTCTGTCTGAATATCATAAGATAATTTTATTACCCAACTATTATGTTTTTGAAAATTTCAACCCTTATATGCTTCTGCTCTCCCTCACTGATCCTACTCTTATCACCTCTTTTATCAGTGCTTATCCATCAGAATAATATCTATACCGGTATTCTTATTCACCTACTTAGCTCTTGCCTTATTCTAGTACTTAATCTTTATCATGCCTGGGTTGCGTGCTGCATCCTGGGAAAAAAGTGATTGGGCAGAGATGCGCAAGGGCTATTGTAGATATTAGAAGTTAAGTATAATGTTGGAGTTAGTTGAAAAAAAAAGGAAGAAAGCAAGTGTTAGCATACATTAAACCAATTTCCCTTTTCTGTAATATTTTTTTTATTCATTCTTCTATCTTCAAGATCGAATCTCATTTTCTTACTTTATTCTAATTATTTTCCTCAAGTAACCAATTTGAAATGAAAATTCTCTTTAAAAATTTGTTCACAGAGCTATCTTCATCAGAATCTGTCTAGACTCAACTTTTCTTATTTCACAAAAATTCTCAATAGAAATAATTCTGATAGCAAAACCAAAGCTCAACATAAAGCTCTCTTGTAGAAAAAAATATCCAGTTGACTGGATAGTACAATCCAGAACTTGAAATTTCAGAACTTAAAATCAATCAGGAACCTAAAACCCTACAAAGAACCAAAAGCGAAATTACAAAATGCATTAGATAATCAAATTGCTTAAAGAAATTCATTTAATCTTTCAGTTTTTGGTAATTCTAGCTTAATTTATTTTCTGATTTTTATATATAACCATGATTTAATTTACTATAATTTATTATTTCTTTAACTATACATTCATTCTTCCCCCTTTTATTCAATTTAACAATATTCTCCCCATTACCTATTAATGAGGGTTTTGTGACTCTTCCTATTTAAGGTAATATATAGTCTCCTGACTCAATTTTTATATTCCTCCAATATGTCTCCTGTTTCTTCATTTATTATTACTCTTTAACTTAAGATAGGGTTTTCAAAAACATTTCATGAATTAATTAATAATAATTATATATAGGTAACTTCTAATCAGACCTGTAAAGAAAAAGAACATGTAGTAACCAGTAATAAACTAATATTAAAGACTGAATAATGAAAAAAGTAATTTACCTTCCTGATCCCTTATTATTAGGAACCAAGTACTTGCATACTTTTATATTGAGTATTTTGTAATACTCTATTTTCATTCATTTGAATGAATTTTTCATCATTATTAACTAAATATAAGGAAGGAAACGCAGTCTCCCTTTCAACGTTATTAAATAACTATTAAATCAGTAAATCATAACCACTACGTTATAATTTATTGCATGACCTTTTACCTATTAATCCCCGTAGATCTATCCTCATGTCAAGTTGTCGTCAGTTTCATCAACTGTAAAAGCATATAAGATTATTTAATCAATCTTATATCCTTTTCTTCTCTCTCTTGTCTACTCTTCCCTCTTCCTTTAACTAGTGACAAACTCCAAAATCTCCTTATCTTTTACACCCTTCTTTGTAAGAACATCTGCTATCTGTTCTTTAGTTCCTATCCAATCTATTAACGAAATTTCCTTAGTCTCTATCATTTCTCTTATTGATGCCATATCCTCAATCTCCTGCTCAATACTCCATTAGCCGATTTAATGGACCTTTCCAAAGTTTTACTGTCTGTTTTTATTTTAATATTACTGTTATTTTATTTCTTCCTAAATCGTTTTCACGTTATTGGCATTCTCAGCTGCTTCACCCACACTTCCAATAGAAAATTGTAGGTTCCAGTTTGCGCTCAACACCTCCTATGTCCTGTAGTATCTCTGATATGCTATCGTACCAAACTCTAGCAGTGTCTCTTAAACCATATGCGGTTTTCTTTATTTTCCAAATACCTTGTGTCTTTATTTCCCTAGGTGGTTTTAAATATACATTTCTTCCTATTTGTTTACCTTGCAAATAACGGTTTTACATTCCCATTGATAGTAATTTATGATTTCTAGAGTTGTTTTGGGAAGTTCGGCTGAACATGTCCGTGCTCCATTCATGTTCTCACCCTTTTTCTCAAATCCCCTTGATACTAATCTGGCTTAACATGTTTTTACCTTCCTTTATTTTTTCTGTAACAATCCATCTAGTAGATATTAATTTTTGTCCTTCTCTCTTAACTTCTTTGTACACACTATTGTCTTTCCAGCTATTTAACTCTTTAATTTTAGCCCTTAAGACCTTTTTCTTCAATTTTAGGTATTCTTTCAAACTCTTTGGTGTTCATGAAGATCAATTCACTTGACCTCTCCATTGTCTAAATTTTTTATGTTGTAGCTATCCCTCCATTTATTACTAGTTTCTTTACTTGCTCTGCTTAATATTTTAACTTTTAACTTTTCTTCATTGTTTTTATTTACCATTTTCCATCTTTCTCCTTTTTTAACTAATGGTATTTGTTCTTCAATTTCTACTTCATTTTCTTTGGTTTCTTCCTCTACCTGTTCACTATGTTCTTCTTCTACTCTTTCAGCCTCTTCATCCACTTCAACACCTTCACCTTTGACAACTTTGTCCTCATCTTCTTTTTCACCTTCCTCCTCTGAATTTCTATAATTCCTACTCACAATTCTCTCTTCTCTATCTTCGTTCTCTCCTTTCCTCCTCATTATTGTTCTTCTCATAATTTTTATTTATGATTTCCTTAGCTTGAGTTATTCTAGTAATGTGTACTCTAGCAATCTCTCTCAGTGTCCCTCCGTGATTCACCATTACAGTTTTTTCATCTGTTCCAATGACCTTTGCTGGTCCTCCATCTTTTTTTCATTTTCTCTCTCATAATATACTTTATCTCCTATTATTTCTGCTTCTTCTATTTTATGATCTCTTACATTTTTGGTTAAAGCTCTTTTTAGTCGTTCTGATTCTTGTTGAATGTGTATAGCTCTAGCTTTTCTCATTGCTGTGAGATTTTCCTCTATAATTATACTATCTATGTCCTCAATGTTTAATTCGGTGAATTTTGTTTCTCCTGTCAAGTTAGTCAAATTGATGTTTCTCCCAAACACTAATTCATCAGTAAGCTATTCTTTGCTGGTACAGTCCATGACATAGCTGCATCCCAATCTGAAAGGTGTTCCATCAATTTTATTATGCCATCCTTAATTAATCCTACCATTTTCTTGCATTTTTCATTGTATCTGTACTTTTTATTTCTATCCCAAAACATTCTTTTATTTTTTGAACTCTTCGTTCTGAAATTCTAGTCCATTGTTTGATAAGAATTCATCTGGTACCCCATATGCTAATCCAATTTTTCATTATATTTCTTTTCTTACTATCTCCTCAGGTGGCTTGTTCCTTATCAACATAGATCTTGCATAGATGGTTGCCATGTCCACCATAACCAGAGATCTTTTTCCATCACATTCTCTTAAATCTAAAGGACACCCTCTCATTAAATTTGAAGGCCAGACAAATCTCTTTTTTTTTTTTTCAATTAGGTTCCATATCTTATGACAACTGTCCTGTCCAAACTGCAGAGGAAGTTTTGTTAATCCTTTTCTGCATTCCATCCAATCCTTTATTATAATCCAAATTGTGTTAACATTTTGTCTCAAATTTATTTTTATCTAAGTACATTTCATTTTAACATTATCAAAGTTCTTTAAATAAACTTTTTTCTTTTCTATATCCATTACTAAACTCATTTTTACCACTGTTTCACGATCTATCAACCAAGGAACATCTCCCTCAATAATTTCGGTTCTTATTTTCACCTCTTTATCCCAATCTTACAAGGTATTTTTAATACCTTTTATTTATTCAAACTCGCTCACCAAATTTAAATCTTCTATTGGATGTTTCTTGATCTTTTTTCATATTTTCTATTTCTCTTTGGGATAAATTGGCTATGATCTTTGCTAGTCATAATTCTCAGCATACGTTATTATTACAACCAGTATCTAGTATTTCATCTATTACCTCTAGATCTATATCCTGATCTTCTCTTTCATTGTTATTCCATAACACTTTCTCTACTTCTGCTTTTTTTTTTTATTCTTCCAATTCTCAGGACAATCTCTTGCCCAATGTTCTCTTGACTTGCAAATAAAACAGCTGCTTCCTTTCTTCCTACAATCTCTAGCCATGTGTCCCTCTTCTTCATATTTATAACATTTGAAGTTCCTTCTGTATCCTCTTTCCTTTATAAACTTTCTTTCTCTTTTTTCATTGAGCCAAGGTTTTTCTTGTTTTTTTTAAGTTGATCCCTATCTGTTTCTTGTAAAATGTTTACAAGTAATTTTTTTATAGGCACATAATTGTTTTCATCGTTACCACAAGCATCTAATACTACATGTAAATCAGTTTTATGCAGTCTTCTACCATACAGTAAATTCGGATTTTCTATTTCATCATCTGCAATTATAACTCCACGAACCGGCCTCGCCCTTTTTCAGCTGACACTTTTCATATGTAGACAGTACTGCTTTCTACCTTCATATCTTACCATTTTTTTCTACCATAAAGAAACTAATAGTTTTTTTTTTTTTTTAAATTTATCCATTTTGTTTTCTCTCTTATAAACGCTGTCTAATTTCTCTAAGATTTTTTTTTAACTCCTTTTGAAACCAATTATTCCCGATTCATATTTTTCACTGCATCATTTGCATTCCCTTTTAGTGCCATTCTAATCCCATTTGAAAGATATTTTACCTCTTCATCTCTCAGCAGTAGCCAATCATGGTGGTGGCGGCGTGTTCTCTCCGGAGTATTCTCATTCTTCTATTTCCCCAGGAAACGAAGGACATTCTGATACTCTTTCTTGTTTTAACCCTTTCGACGCTATCTTTTGTTTTTATCTCCCATTTTTCCACTACGCTCCTGCTACCAGTTTTTTAAATGAAGGGATAGAAGTCGAGCTATAGAGTTGATTGAATACGGGGTATACACAAGTAAAAACTGAAGGCGAAGTATAATTACCTTAAATAACTTTGATGACGTACAAAAAGAGATGTCAAATACATGCAAGTTATTTAAGATGTGACCACAAATGATCCCCTTATATATACATCAGACTCCCTCCTTAACCAATCAAACTGCAATTGCTATTTCTCCTAGAAAGGCACGAATATTTCTCTCATCAGATTCTCATATACATACATTAATAATGAAAGCATGGAGTAATATATATTTTAAATAAGTATTTTATAAGGCCATTGTGGCACAATAATTTATCTATAAAAAATAAAGACGTTATTAAATAACTTTATTAAATCAATAAATCCTAAACATTAGGCTACAAACTCATACAATATTTATTGCATGAGCTTTTACCTCTTAATCCCCGTAAATTTAATAAGAAATGGTTTTAAATCACACTCGTTTCAGAACTGTAAAAGCATATAAGATTATTTAATCAATAAGTTTTAAAGTTCTTGACTCCCTATAAGCCTTCTTTCAGGTTATTAGCTTATAATTCTGGAAGCGATTGAATCTTTCATATGCACATAGATGATTATCTTTAAAATTTTTGGCTGATTCACATTGAAATAGTTACTCTCTAGACTTGTTAATATGATCATTGATATTTTTTTCTTAAATTAAAGTGAGGATTTTGTGTTTTTAAGCAGATAGTACTAGGGATGGTTTGATTATCCTTTACAAAAGACGTACAGTATACTGGTAGTGGGTGACACTTTTTATTTTATTTTCGGGGGTGGGGTAGGAGGTGTTAAAAGATTTCAGGTTTGCTGAGAAAATTAAATAGTTTTTGTAGAGGACTGGCACAGTATGAGATAGTGAGTTATATACTAAAGAATGGATTGAAAGATTTCAGGTTTAAAATAGTTTGGGATGTGTGAGTACATCTTATTTATAAAAGGTGGGGAAAATTTTAGAGTGTTTTAAATCCATAAATTACCAACCCTTCACATAAATAAAGTATAAAGTGATTGCTTAATTCAGTTCCGATTAGGAAGTTTTGTGGAGCACTTAAGTGTCCAATAAATATTTGAAAGTAACATGCTCAGTCGTGTAAGAATTGTTAACTTTGTATTTGAAGTTGGATGTTTGAAAGTTATGTTGGATAAATGTTAATTCTAATATATATACCTATAATCATCTTACAGAGTGAAGTTAGGGAAAATTATTTTGAAATTTTTAAAACTTTCTACAAGATTCATTCTTGTTGGGAGTTTTGTTTGTGAATTTGAATCCCCAACACACATATGGCATTACTTTATATGCCTTTACTATATATAATATATATATATTATATATAGTATTAATAATATTATATATATATATATTATTTATATTATATATATATATATATATATATATATATATTATATATATATAGATATATATATTGATATATATTATAAAATATATATATATTATATTTATATAATATATATATATATATTATATATATATAATTATATACCGTATATATATTTTATTAAATATAATAATATATTATATTATATATTATATATTATATTATAATATATAATTATATATATTGTATATATAGTATATTATATGATATATATATATATAATCTTATAGCATTATTATATATATATATATATATATATATATATTATATATATTATAGTGTTAAATTAGTTTTTATTTCCCTTCTCAAACAAAATCTTCACCAACATTAGAATAAAAAATCGATAATTTATTTAACAGTAAAGACAGAGACTTAGGAGGAACTTAATTGAAAAGTTTCCTATGTTCATTGTTTTCATTTCACTCATTATCATCAGCCTCTTTGCAGATTCCTTCAGATTGTAGGTGGGGTGCTCAGGCATGCACTAAGAATAGTTAAGTAGAAGAACATGACCTAAGTTATAAAGATAACTCTCCCCCACCCCCTACCCTCACCTCATAACCTTAAGTGTTAGCCCGTTGCAGTAAAATTCATCTTAGAGCTTCACACACACACAGTGACAGACCTCCACTGTAGTATCTCGTCAGGGTTCATCCCTTGAGCCAAGTTCACAACCATGCCCCCTCACAATACTTTACCATTTACTCCTATTATGCGCAATTCTTCTTCACATTCCTTTTCTTCAGACTCTTTCACTGACTTAATCCACTTTTTCTTAGGTCGCTGAGCTGGTCACTTCCCAACACACTCTCCACTATAACTTCTTAACCAACGACTACCATCCATGCTTTCCAAAAAATCAAACCACTATAATACACTCATTTACTCCTTTCTTCACACAACTTCCCAATATGTTCATTCGCCATTTTATCAATTCTTCTCACACCTAACACACCTTTAATTATCCATCTGAGCAGACTTCATTTTAGATCTATACCTTTTATTCCACACCATAGTTTCACTACTATACCTTAAAACCGATAACGGTATATACCATCATGCAGAACCCTAGCACACTCAATACAAAGTCTCCCTGCATTCACCAAAGGTATAATTGCACCAGACATCTTCCTACAACTCGCAACTTTCCTACTACACTCAGCATAATCTGTTCCCTTTTCATACAACATATAACCTAAATATTTATACTTGGATACTTGTTCCAGTTGCCTACCATCCAACACAATTTCACACTTCAGACTCCTCATCTGCCACCATCCCTTTGCTTTTATCTACATTTACTTTCAAACCCCCTCCTTTTGCACACCCTGCTAAACCACTCTTATCAGTCTTCTTAAACTTTTCTCATATTCACCACATAAAACCAAATCATCTGCTTACAATAAGCAAGGTACCTTCCGCTATTAATAGTAAACTATTCACTCTTTACTCCATTTATTCTGACACACGCTTCACTATCAACATACATTCTTTTAATTCCCACTAATAGCATCATATATCATTAACACCTGCTACAGAGCTTACATATTAATTCTGTCATAAGTCAGTTGCAAGTCCATAAAACCTTTAAAGTTTCCTCTTCCTCTCATTTTCTCGCTCATTTCCTACAATATAAAAATTTGATCCACACATCCTCTTCCACTTATAAATGCGCCTTGTTCTTCAGCAATCAACCCCTCAGTAACTCGACGTACCCTTTCAACCAAAATACCAGCTTATACCTTCCCTTCAACACTCGATAAACTAATTTCCCTGTAGTTTCAACAGTTTCCCTTATCACCCTTACCCTTATACAAGGTTTTTATCACCACTCTCCTCTAGTCCTCCGGAACTATACCCTCCACAAACGCTTTGTGTGTTACACCACTTCCATATCCAGTCATTCACAATCTCACCTCCATTCTTGAACGTTTCACCATTAACTTAATCTATACCTGCTGAATTACCATTCTTCAACTTTTATACTCTACCTATTACCTACTCCCTACTAATTACCTCATCTCCAAAATAACACACTCAGTGTCGTAATGTTTATCACGTAAATGTACTATCACCTCTTCATCAATGCCAATGTTATTTTCGAAATTCTCCCTCCACATACTCCTTACATCGATCTCATCAGTCACCAAAGCACAATCCCTATTCATTATTTTCTATGCACTCTCTTAACCTTTCATACTTCCTTCCAAAAAAGCTTTCCATTCTCTTGTAGGTTTCTATTCATCCTCCTTCCAAACTGTTCATTTACAGCATTTTTTCTCCTACGTATGCAACCTTAAGCCTTTCCCTTTATCTCCCTGTAACTGTATCACCTCTTTATTCTACCATTCAATTTTGATATTTTTACTTCCTTCTTTAGTACACCCACATACTTCACTTGCACTACTAACAAATGCTTCCTAAAGATAGGATGAACCCACACTAGAGTAAAAACTTTCAACTGTTCAATTTTATCTTGTTCACATTCAATTGACTTATTTTGCAAATGCCCTCACATACTTTTTCTTATAATTCTGTTCATTTAACTTCTCAATCCTGCTTCTCTCTACTTTCTTTCTTTTTTCTTTCCTCTTAATCCATGCCCTCAATAACTTAGCATAAAACATTATAATCTAGTATTCCCATCCCTAACCCCCTCACTGATTTAATATCCAACACATATTTCAACATCTCCTCCTTTACCAACACAAAATCAATCATACTTTTTGTCAAAGAAGGTATTACAACCATGGCACAATCGGTAGAACGACAGAGTCGCAAGGCAGTGGATACGGGTTCCATCCCTCGTCTTGATCGTAGGCAGCAATTACCTAGAGACGTTCCCTCTTAGATATACTAGGGCATTCCCTAAAGGTGTAAACTTTCTATTAAAAAAAATAAATAAACCATATCTCTTACAGAAATCAATAAATCACCTTCCTACTATTCTCATTTTCTCCCGGAACCCCAAAGGCACCTGTTGTACCATCCCTCACCTCAAAGACACCTGTTGTGCCATCTCTCACCCCAAAGGCACCTGTTGTATCATCCCTCACCCCAAAGGCACCTGTTGTACCATCCCTCACCCCAAAGGCACCTGTTGTATCATCCCTCACCCCAAAGGCACCTGTTGTACCATCCCTCACCCCAAAGGCACCTGTTGTATCATCTCTCACCCCAAAGACACCTGTTGTACCATCCCGCTTTCAATCACTTATTCACCCATTCAAGTTGCCCAAAACAATTATTCTGAAGCCCTTACTAACCCCGTCCAAAACATCATACAGATCATTCCAGACAATCTCACTCTACTCCACATCCCCCTCAGATGAGATGAGCCATATGCTACAACCACACAAACCTTCTCAACCTAAACGTAAACCATTTCACTGTATATATATATATATATATATATATATATATATATATTATATATATATATATTATATATATATTATTTATTATAATATATATATTATATATATATATATATATATATATATATATATATATATATATATATATATATTATGCAGAGCTGCGTAAATGGTGTAGGTGATTTTCCTGCAGTGTATTTGAAGATGTATCAGTGTCAGAAATGCGAATACACTACTGGGGAGGAGCTACTCCTGAAGATGCACTCTGAAACGCACACCAGCCCTGATGAGAAGGTTTATAAATGTAAGATGTGCAGCTACACCTCAACCAGAAGAAGCAATTATAATGACCATCTTCTTACGCACACAGGCACTCGACCTTTCAAGTGTGATAAGTGTGACTATAGCGCAACACGTAAAGACAGACTTCGGTGTCACCTTCTGACTCACAGTGGGGAAAAACCTTTTAAGTGTGATAAATGCGATTATAGCTCCACTCGAAAGTACAGACTTAGGCTTCATATGGAAAAACATGAAAGAGAAATTTCAGTAGAAAACTCTTGCGATGGTGATGCATCAAAAACGTCGCCTTTAAAAAGCTATAAATGTAGCAATTGCGATTTTGTTACAGTACAATTGAGTAAGTTCAATACTCACTTAAAAGAACACTCAGAAAATAAAATTTATAAATGTAATAAATGTGATTTTACCTCCACATGTAAGAATATTTATAGTGTTCACTTACTGACACATATTGGGAAGCGAATTCTCAAGTGCAGTAATTGTGATTATAGTACAACTCGTAAAGACAGGATGGACGCACACTCGATGCAGCACACTGGAGTAAAACCTTTCAAGTGTGATATATGCGATTACAGTTCCACTCGAAAATATCGTCTCAAAGTTCACAGAATGAAACATGATAACGAAAAACCTTCATCAGCAAAAGAAGGCAGTGAAGAAGCAGGGGATGATGAAGAGAAAGCTCAACAGGAATCTAAAGCAAATTCCCATAAATACAAGTGTGATGAATGCAGTTATTCCACAGCTAGATTGACAAACTTTAATTCTCATCTTATAACGCACGCAGTAGATCGTCCTTACCGCTGTGATAAGTGTGATTACAGTACTACACGGAGAGACCGTCTGCGTTATCACGTAATGACTCATACTGGAGAAAAACCTTTCAAATGCACGGAGTGTGAATACAGCTCAACAAGAAAATACCGACTCAAACTTCACTTTCTAAAACACGCCACTGAAGCAGAATTGAATGATCCTGAAGGCGAGGGTTCTCCAGATGGTGGTAACGATGAGGAGAAAATAATTTACAAGTGTGAAGAATGTGATTATAGTACTGGTAGGAAGTACCATTTTAATATTCATCTCATGAAACATTCAGGTTTGAAACCTTTTCAGTGCGATCAGTGTGAATATAAATCAACTCGCAGTGATCGTCTTAAGATTCATATGCGCAAACACACTGGTGACACGCCATTTAAGTGCGATGTGTGTGATATGCTATTGTCAACGCGGTTGAGACTAATAGCTCATAGGCGAACACATACTGGAGAAAAACCTTATCAGTGCACTGAATGTGAATTCCGTTCTTCACATCATGCTTCACTCTTACGTCATCTGCGCACACACACAGGAGACAAACCATATGCCTGTGATCAATGCAGTTTTACATCTGCCAACATGAGCACTATTCGAGTGCATAAACGAAAACATACTGGCGAAAAACCTTACAAATGTACAGTGTGTAAATTCAGCTCATCACAGAAATCCGCTCTAACCTTGCACATTCGCGGTCACACTGGGGAAAAACCTTTTAAATGTGATGTCTGCGACTTCAGTTCGAGTAACAAAGCAAATCTGAACATTCACAAAAGGAGACATACTGGTGAGAAACCATTTAAGTGTACAGAGTGTGACTTTGCCTCTGCTCATCGAGCTTCTTTGTACATGCACATGAAGAACCATAGTCGTGTATGACATAAGGCTAGGGGTAGCTTCAGGGCTACCCCTAGGAGAAGTAGTAGCAACACTCTGACAGACAATCCTGACGACCCTACTAGCACCAGTCACATTGACAATGAAGACAGTCTCAGTAACATTATTTTAGACATTCTAAGTGAGGAAGCAATGGCCAGTCAAGTTAATGATGACGGTGACGTAAAAGGGGTCATTGATGTAAATAACGTAAACAATGTTATGAATGTAGATGATCAGACCAATGGTTGCGCAAATGAAGTTGGGGAAAATAATCCTACTAACGAAATTCATGAAATGAATAACGTCGCTACAGAATTTACTGCTGAAGGTGAAAATGACATGGGTGATTCTGATGTTGTTATGAATGCAATTTGCGAGCCTAAAGAGGAAGGTAGCCGATAACGATGTTGCCATGACCGATATTGAAGAGCATAATAATCACTTTAATAACGTCATGAATGAAGATGATGAGGATCATAACACCCACATCAGTGACGCCATGAATGAAGCTGAAGATCATAACAGCCACATCAGTGACGCCATGAATGAAGTTGAAGATCATAACAGCCACATCGGTGATGTCATGAATGACAGCCACATCAATGACGTAATGAATCAAGTTACTGATCATATCAGTAACGTGATTGAAAATCAGAATAGCACAAACCTTGGATTAAACTCTGTCCTACAACCAGAAATTAATATTTAATTGTTTTTTTTTATTTATTTATTTATCATCTCAGTGTTATATATATATATATATATATAATATATAATTATATATATATGAATATTTAATATTATATATAATAATATATTATAAATAAATATATATAATAATAATTATATATATATATAATAACAAAGGTATATATATTATATATATCATATATATAATAATATATATATATAATATATACTATATATATATATATATATATTATATATATATATATATATATATTATATATAATATATATATATTATATATATATATATATAAAATAAATAATTAATATTTGCAGGTTATTAAAAAATAATTATTTAGCTATTATTTATTTTTTTTTATTATTATTATATTTATTATTATTATTATATTTATTATTATTATTATTCATATATTATTATATATTAAAGACAATACAACTATTTATAAAGTTTGGTATTGTTTATATATGTTAATTTATTAATTTTGTAAATAAATCATTGAAGTGTTATTTATATATATATTTTGGTACAAATGTGTGTCTGTGCGAAAAGGTATTATTATTAAATAATATTATTTTAGAAATTGATAGTCTATCAGATAATTTATAATTTTTCCTTAAATATTATTATATTATTATATATTATATAAATAATATACTATATATATATAATGTATATTATATATATATGATATATAATATATACATATATATAATATATAAAACCTCATAATATAATATAATATATAAAATAATAATATATATAAACTATATAGTGAATAAAATTTTAATTTTTATGAAAACAATCCCTTTATTCAGCTAATTAACTATGTAAAGAAATCAAAAACGCAGTCTAACTAGTCCTAGTTTTTTTTTTAATCTAGGACTTCTAACCTTTTTTTACTTTTAATTTAGTTGACAATTAGAACAGGGTGATCCAAATTGTAGTCTTCCAGAACTTTAGAAGTTGATAAAAGAGGAGGGAGAGGTCTATCCACCCTCCATCAGAAACTGGATAATTTACCAAAAGAGAGAGAGAGGAGAGCTGCTAAAAAAAAAAAGAAGTAAGCTAATCCCCCCCTTCAAAACAGTTTGAAGGCATTTCTTTGGATAATGTTTTAAATCCATATATTTTCACTTTTTTTTCTACATTTCTATTTGTATATAGACTTAAAAAACTAATACAAATGTCGATAAATTAAAATATATAAAGTGGAAGAAGAAAGAAAGAAAGAATAGCCAAAGAAATGTAACAGCAACTCGGCAAAAATTGTTAAAAGTGTTAACCTCCCTTACTGTTTATCCAATTAGCCCTCTTAGTGCGTTTTAAGTTTTTATTGTATTAAGGGAAAGACTGAGATATAGGATTATTGACCTCTTTAAGTTTTTTTAACGGGCTCCAGCACCTCACTAAACTGATAGGATCGTGCAATTTTCATAATTTTTCACGCGAAATGACGTCTATTGATAAAACGGATTCGATTACCTGTCGAGCGCTTTCTTTGTGTTTCTCAAAATATATTTGATCAAGGATTTTGTTATTTGGGCAGAAAATTATTAAAAAAATGCCTTCTTAAAATTTAAGTTGATATAGATGGGCCATTTTTATCTTAGTTATAAGTCACTTCAGCAAAACTGTAGGTGGTAGCCCGTCAAACTGTAGATGCGTTCCACTTAACAAAAAACGTCTGGTAAGATTCGGTATTTTGGCTTTTTCATCAAATGAGAATTCAAAATCAATTGGCGGAAAAAACGAGGAGAAAAAGCAGAAGAGAAGAAAAGACGTTCGATATCCAAACTAGTTTAGTACTGACTAGTCAGCCAAACAATGGAAAATTAAAAGAAAATTACGCCCATTCTCAGTGCTCGGGACACTGAACCCGACAAAACTTTAAAGGATCAAAAAATTCCCTACCTTTCCCTTAACAGAAGTTCATACTGATAATAATATCCTTTAATTATGAGTAAACTTTATATTCCACCCTGTTCAATAATATATATACCATCCTCACTTAGCAATAAAATTATTTTTTTCTTTTATAAAATGATTTATAGAAGCTGAACGGCTTACCAACTCTCGTATTGAAAACAAGAAAAATTTATTTTTTTAAACAATTTTTATATGCTCACAAAAATGATAAACCAAAATCCAAACGCAATGGTAAAAATCCACTTCGCAAAAAATTAATTCCCAATCCAGAATATTGTAAAATTAATTTCCAATATTTTAGACACGATATAATAAGATAATAATAATAATCTCGAGAAAAATCACTCTAATTTAAAGTCAAGATAAAACCAAGCAATAAAACCAAACAATAAAACCAAACCATAAAGAAGAATAATAAATCCTTAAATAGAGAATCTTAGCATTTGTTATTCAGAAGATAAATATATATATAAAAGAAATAAAAAATTTTAGATCAAAAAGTAAAGTTATAGTACATAAAAAAGTCGCATAGTCAATGTGTAGAAAAAGAAACATGTTATGCTAAGCCATTGTTCCCTCCTCATTCACAGTTTGTAAGACTTCCCCATATATATCAACCAATATAATATATATAAATATATATTATTAATTAGTAATAATATCTATTATTAATTAAAATAAGTATTATTAGTATATATAAGTATTATTAATTATAACACCTAAACATTGATCATTTCATTCACTTTTCTTTGATTCTCTATTGCTAAAGTCAAGAAGGTTCTATATATTCTGTTCCCAGTATGGGATATAATATAATATATTATATATATATATATATATATAATATTATATTATAATTAATGATATAAATAATTATAGTAATAGATATAATAATAATATTAATATTAGTTAATATATAAATTACATATATATATAATATATAAATATTATATATATATAGTATATATATAGTTAAGTTATTTTTTTTTTATATTTTATTATTATTATCTCTTCATTTTTCCTATTCATAAAGCTTTTAGTAATAATATATATAATATATACTAATAATATATATAATAAACTATATACTATATAATATATATATATAATATATATAATATACTCCATATATATATAAATATATATATAATATATATAATTTATATATATATATTATATATATATATATAAATATAATAAAATAATATATATATATATAAATAAAATATATAATAAGTTGGTAGGAATTAATATTGACTATGTCGCTAATTAAAAGAGTAATGCTATAAAATTAATATACTAAGCCTAATCAGTACTTTGTTTTCCATGCATCAAGTTAACAAATTAAAAAACCAAAAGAAGCACAAAACTACTGAGGATACTTAAAATATGAGAGTAGAAGAAGCGTAAATAAAGTGTAAGAACTTTAAATCAAGAGAGATGAGGTGACGAAAGAACAGGTTAATGGTTTAGAGAGTAAAGATAAATTTTTTTACATTAAACGAAAGAATTGTTGGATGATATAATATAATTATAATTATAAATATATATATATATATACTATATAATATATTATCCAATATATAATATATATAATATATAAAAATATATAATAAATATATATATATAACCGAATAATATATATATATATTAATATATAATTATATATATATATATATATATAAATAAAATGAATGTATAAACAAGAATATATTTAGAAAAACAGATCAAAAAAGAAAAAATATAATATAAAATATAATTTAATATATATATATTCTTTTCTTTCTTCACCTTCCCCTTTTCCCCAAGATTGGGAGGAAAGTGCTGTACAAGCAATCGGAAAAAGAGAAAAGCAGTTAAAAGTAGAAGACGAACATAGACAAACGTCGAAAAAAGAAAGCCAGCCTTACCGCACCCACTCATAATTGAATACAATTAATTTAGTGAGAGCTCAAGTCACAGAACAAGATAAATATCCACCCCTAGAGCATCATTCGGGACCGCGAACGGGAACCCTCACTTATGAGGTAATATCCGTCAATGTTAAGGGTTCGATTCCCCTTTGGACCCAGGGTGCGGGGCCACATAATACTCATGCTCCCCATATCAAAACCCCAGCCATTCTCTGGATCCTATCTCATAGGCACCTATTATTCTCGCACTCTAGCCCAAACTCACATTTTCTTCCTTTAAAGAGACATTCTTTCGTTTCACCTGAACTTCAATCCACTTCCCATTCGGTCTTCACGCAGACCATCGGTCGATTCCCAGCACCACTATCACACATATACATCCGCTTAACCAACCGGCTATCATTTCATCCTTTCCACATGACCCAAACCATCTCAACATACTTTCATTTATCTCTCATTTTACCCCTTTCTTCACACCACACTAATCTCTTACTAATTCAGTTCATTCACTTCAATTTCAATATCCGCTACAACACCTAGCATGCCCCTAAGATTGTCCATCTGAAACACATTGAACTTTCTTTAAGATCTATACTTCTTATGACCAGGACCAATAGTCTCACAACCATACAATAACACAGGTAAACAACATACCCTCATGTAAGGACGTCTTTAGGCACCTTCAAGACTTAGTCCCTTTTTTACATTCACCAGCCGGATTTTAATTGCACCCAGCAAACCCTAACCTGCCATTCACAAACATTCTACCCTACTAACACTCTTCATGCATCATCCGTTCCCTTCTCATTCAACACATACCCAGCTAAAATATTTTAAAAGCTCAGCACACTTCGCTCCTAGCTGCTCATCATCTACCATAACTTCACACTGAGGACATACGTCCTCAACATCACAACCACATAAAACCTTACCTACTTTTCTACGTTTTTACTTTCCAAAACACCCTCCTTTATACATTAAACACCTGACCAAATCGTCTCTAACCAATCAACTTCTCAAACTTTCTCTTCAGATTCACCCACACAGAACCAAAATCATCCGCAAATATAATAGGTAGGGCACCCCCACTTCTCCCCATTCTCCAATCAATACCATTCTAACACCATTTAATGCCATCCCCACCTCGAATTCTTTTATAATTAACCCTATCCATATACAAAATTGAATAACCAAGGGAGACATAACACACAAGGAGACATAACACAATCCCTGCCTCACTCCGCCTATTAATCCTAAACCAATTCCAACCATTTGACACCATTTTATTTACTTACTACACGCTTCACTATCTGTTCATACATACTTGATTCATTCAGAAAGCCTTAACCACCAACACCATATATCACTAATAACTGCCATAAAGCTTCCCATATTAATCCTATCATACGCCAATGTTTTGTAAATCCATAAAAACCTAAATATAATTATTTTCTTCTTCTCCCTCCATTTTCTCAATCCATATTGTTTTTCAATTGTTAACAGATTTTGATCCACACATTTCCTCTACCACTCCCTAAACGCACCTTAGAATTTCTTCAAACCAACCAGGTCCCTACAGTCACATATCGAAACGCACCCTCTTTCAACAAAAATACCAGCAAATCACCTTCCCCTACCAACAACTCAATAAAACTTATCCCTATAATTTCTACAATTCCCCTTTTTCTCCCTATACCCTTATATAAGGTACTATTACCGCTCTCCTTCAATTCCTCGGAACTATACCTCCATAAACGCTTCTTTATTACACAACTTCCAAAATCCAATCAATCACCAATCTCCCTCCTCCGACTCTAATTGATCATTTCACTGTTAATTTCATCTATACCTGCCAATTTACCATTCTTCAACTATCACACTCTACCCATTACCTCCTCACTTCTAAAACTTAATAACCCTCATCCCAAAATACCGTTTCCTTCTGCAACCATCAAAACCAACACCACATTCACTAACACCTCTCATCATTACTGTTAATATTGCGCAGATTTGATTTACAAAGTGTCTTTCCACACTCCCCTCCACATCCATTTTCATCAGTTACAAAAGCACCATCACCTATTCATTTATTCTAAGCAGAAATTCCCCTTATTTCTAACAAATTTCTTAAACCTTTTTCGCCGCTTCCTTTCCAGAAGAGCATTCCTATTCCCTTGTATGTCCTCATTCATCCTCCTTTCCAAAAACTGAATTCAATGTAAACCTCTTGTTTCTCTCAAACTACGTATGCACACTTTTAGTTATTCCTTTTTTTGCCTCCTTCCTATATAATTCCAAATATAATATATATATATATATAATATATAATATATATATAATATATATATATAATATATACCCCATATATATATTATATATAAATATAATAATTATATATATAATTATATATTAATATATATATATATTATAATAATATATATAAATAATATAATAATTATATAATATAATATATTATGATATATATTTCTATTTCTTTCTTAATTCTTTATCTTTCCGTTCTATGTTATTCCCAAGAAATGGCGTGAGTAAGGCGTGCGTGAATGGAGGCATCGGAGGAAAAAAGAAAAGCAGTAGGAGAACATGACATAAGTCGAAAAGGGAAAGCCCAGCCTTACCGCACCCCCTCAGTACCATTAAATTCAGTTTGGGAGACTCATCGCCATGTCAGAGAACACAAGAAAAAAGAAAAATTCTAACCCTTAAGCCTTCATGGGACAGCGATGGATCCTCACTATGGGCAAATAGATCGTCAATAGGTAAAAGGGTTCATAATCTCTATTGCCCCTTGGTGGGCCACAACCATACCCCCTCACAATCCAACGCCCCCCGCCTTTCACTCCTGTTATACACCTTTCTTCTACAAGCCTTCTACCCAATTAACTCACATTTCTCTACCTTCAAACATTTCGTTTAACTGACTCAATCCACTTTTCTTTCGGTCTCCCAGCCAGCCCGTCGATCCCCAACACACTCGCCACTTATACAATAACTCTCCGCTTAAACCACACCAACCGACCACCATTCACCTTTTCCATATGCCCAAACCATCTCAACATACTGTCATTATTCTCTCATTTTTACCCCTTTCTTCACACCACACACACTCTCTAATACGTTCATCCTTCTATTTTTATCAATTTCTTTCTCACACCTAACCAACACCACCTAAGATTGTCCATAGAACACATATGAACTTAAAATCTATACTTCTTATTCCGGACCATAGTCTCACTACTATACAATAAAAACAGGTAACAACATAAACCCTTTATTGTAAGACAATAGCACACTCAAGACTTAAGTACCTTTTTTTTTTACAATTCACCAACGATTAATTAATTGCACCAGCCAACCTTTCCTGCCATTTCACAACTTTCCTTACTAAACTCTGCATCATCCGGCTCCGTTAAAGTTTCCCTTCTCATCCAAACATATACCCTAAATAAATATTTAAATACAGACACTTGTTCCAGATGCCTGCTCACCATCTCTAACATAACTACTTTTCACACTGAAGGAGTGTGATTCCTCACATCACAAACCAATAACCTTTTATTTCGTTATCCCAACGTTTACTTTCAAGACCCCGTCCTTAATTTACACACCCTGCCAAATTCATCTACCAATCCTCTCAAAACCTCTTCAAAAGCATTCGCCACACAGAAACCAAATCATCCGCATATTAATATTAAAGGCACCTCTCCACTCATCTCCATTCTCCAACATTCTAATCACCATTTACCTTGCCATCCCCCACCTAGGATTCTTTTCTAAACCCCAAATCCATATACAAAATTTGAATAAAACCAGGAAGACATAACACAACCCTGTCTTACCAACGCTATTAATCATCCAATAAAGCAACCAAATCACCATTTGACACCATAATATCTTACACACCGCCTTCACTATTCGTTCATACATACTTTTTAATTCCATTCAGAAGCCTACCACCAAAACCATTTATATATCACTAAACACCTGCCATAAAGCTTCCCATTAACTCTATCATTACGCCTGTGCAAATCCATAAAAACACCTAAATACAATTTATTTCTTCTTCTCTCACTATTCTCAATTCATTTGTTTATTTCAATTTAAAGATTTTATCCACACATCCTCTACCACTCCTTAAACGCACCTTTCTTCAACCAAGTCGTTTCCCTCAGTCGCTCGTCGCACTCATTTCGACCAAAATACCAAGCATATTACCTTCCCTACAACCACTCAATATAAACTTATTCCCCTATAATTTATACATTACAAATCCCCTTTTCTCCCTTACCCCTTATATAAGGGGTACTATTAGCGCTCTCCTCCAATCCCTTGTAAAATTATACCCTCTATAAACGCTTTATTACCACAACTTCCAAATCCAATCAGTCACCATCAATCGCCTCCGTTCTTGATCAATTTCACCAGTAATTTTCATCTAAACCTGCAGATTGCCATTCATCTTCAACTTTCAACTCTACCCATTACCTCCTCACTTACTTAATAACCTCAATACCCTCGGCATTACTAATAACCTCAATATATATTATATAATATATATATAATATATATATATATAAATATATTATTATAAGTAAATATATATATATATATATAATATATAATATAATATATATATAATAAATAATATATATATATATATAATAATATATATATATTATATATATATATAATAATATATATAATTATATATTATATATATAATATATAAATATATATTATATATATATTATATATATATACATTAATATATAATATATATTATAAATATATAACACTTTACAGACATCCCTACTACATATATCCCTGTGTGTGGGGGGGAAAGAATTGCTTACATCGTATGTCTGAACGCTGTCGTAGGAGATCGCACATTTAATGGACAGGTGATAGTTGGGTTGGGCTGCCTACTACCATCTATTAATTTTTTGCCAGGAATGCTAATGCAGCCTCGGAAAGATGTGTGAACCCGACGTGATCGCACGTAAACGGCACTCTATCTTTCGACCGCGAAATTGTATAAAATTTGAAATCGTCATGGCGTACAATGGGAAATGTCAGTAAAGGAATAAATTGTGCAGGAGAAGAGGAGAGACGGATGATGGATGTATTTTTAGAAAGGGCAAAATTTGTTGAATTTTTCTCAGCTGTGACTCCGAAAAACAAAAGAATGAAAGGAAAACTGTTGAAATTGAAAAAGTAAAGTGGATGTGTGTGTGGAAATGTTGAGTGTGTTTGCTGGTTGTTGGAATGAATGAGAGAGAAAAGAGGAAGCGAGTTGCATTTTTGATTGAGTGACCTGTGGTTACGAAGCTATTGGTAGACTTTGTGAGTTTTGTGAGTCCTAGAATTCTATGGTTAATTTTAAGTTGAAAAGTCAAGGTAGGTAATGTGGTTGGATTGTGGACGTATGGTCCATCGTGAGAGGAAACGTTCGTTGAAGAGAAGAAGAGAGAGAGAATACGATTTTTGGGATAATCTGAAATGATGTTCTGTGATGGATGAGTGCAGTAGGAGCTTCAAGAAATTGATTAGTTCTTGAGAGGACCTGAATAGGATTGGATTACGGTGATCAACAAAAAAGGAATGGTATTAACAGGGGTGGTTTGGGATGGCGGAGAAGGGAAAATGAGTGAATGGTAGGAAAAGTGAATTGAATTTCTGTGAAGAAAAGAGAGGTATGTAGTATGTAAAGTAGATACTTTCTTTAAAACCACAAGGAACAAGTTCCTATAAATATACTAGAGTTGGTATAGGTAGAGATGGTATTCGAAGTGAAAAGTATGAATTATTTTGTTGTGTTGGGGAAGAAGAAGATGTTGAAGTATGTGTTGGAAATTAAAAAAGCAGTTAGGGGTTTAGGAATGCGATTATCTTCTCAATCTATTGTTTCAATGTAAAAATTAAAGTTAGGGGGGCTGGGAAATGGAGGAGGAAGGTTGATACGAAAGGGAAAGATATGGTGTTATAAACATTAAGAGTAGAAGGAAAAGGTTAAGTGAAGCCAAAAGGACAATAAGAGATAAGTTATGTAAGAGCGCGTCGCATAGTTATAGTTAAAAACAGTATGTGAATATGTATGGAGGGGGAAAAAAAAAAAAAAAAACCAAGATTGATACTGAACAAATTATCTAGGGCGGCAAAATGAAAGGAAGCAAACTTGTTAGATAGTGCAAAGGAAAGTATGTGGATGTGCATAAAGTATAGGAATTGTAAGAATGAATGTTAACAGGAACAGAGAATGTACAAATTTCTTAAAAGAAAAATTCTCCCTAAAAGGTTAAAAAAGAAACAAAGAAGCGGTGGTAGAAATGTTACTAAAAGGCAAATTGTGATAATTGAAGACATCAAAAGAAAGATCGCTTGGAATAAATATAAGGAGGTAAAAAAGAAATATAAAAGGTGATCTATTAATACTTAGGAGAAACAAAGCAAAGTGTAAATGAACAGTTTTGGAAGGAGGATGTGGAAAATACATGAATGAGGGGTGGGAACTTAAAAGGGTTTAGGAAAGCTCTTCTGGAAGGAAGGCGAAAGGGAAAGGTTGAAAATGAGAATAAGGGGAATCTGCCTAGGATAATGAATAGGGACGGTGCTTTTGTAAACTATGAAATGAGAGTTGTGAAAAAGGATGGATGTGGAGAAAGAACACTTTACGAAAATCATTGCACAATATTAACAGTTAATTGAAGAGAGTGAGAAGAGAGAAGAAGGATGAAATAAAGTGAAATGTGTGGAGTGGGTTGTGAAATGTGCAAAGGAAGAATAGGTATATTTGGGATGAAGAGAAATGAGGAACGGTTAGAGTGAAAAAAAGTTTGAAGAGAATGGAAAAAAAAAAGGATGCTGCAAGGGTACTAGATAATAAATTATACTATGGTGAAAGATCAAAGAACGGAGGCGATCGATAGGTGATTGAGTTGGATTTGGAAGTATAAAAAGAAGAAGAAACTTTGACTTAATAAAGCGTTTATAGAGATAGGATAGTAATCCAATGGGCCATATGGAGATGATAAGAATACATAAATAGGAACGATTTTAAACACAACAAGAAAAAGTACAAGGATAATAAATTAATAGATAACAATTACAATATATTAGTAAGAGGTAAGGAGCAAAACATGTAGTATATGAAATTTAAATATGTAAGGTAAATATCAGGTTTATACGTGAATAAATATGTTAATATGCCCAAATAATTAAGAATTAATCGTACTATGAACCGTAAAAGCCCAAAAAATATACAGGATTGTAAAGGAGAAATAGATATTATAGGATATAATGCTCGGTAGTTTAATATGGATCGAAAGACAGAGAATGTCCAATCGACAATCAACAAAAAGTTCCCTGAAAAATCAACAATCATTAAGTGGAATATAACTTTGGTGAAAGAACATATGGCAATGCCTATGGGTTTTAGAAACTATAGCGACGGAGAAGTTTAATGTCCATATTACTCAGGTGAAACTATGGCATCATGCCCTATGGAAATATTTCATGAGGAAAAAGCAAAATAATAGCAATGAAGTCCTCCACGCTGATTGGAATCAAATCATTTACAATTAGTAAGAAAACAGAATGAGTTGCACGAAAAACACATGACGAGAGAGTAGAAGCAAAAAAAGTAACTAATATTGAGAATGATAAAGTGTTTGGTATTTTAATTGCCAATTTGTACAACAGCGCGATAACACAATATTATGATAGCCAACACCGTTATAATCTTAAGGCGAAAAACCGCCGTTACGACTTAAATACAACACAACACACACGACTAAACACATATCGGGGCACAGCGATCCAGCTTAATACGAATATAATCAACCACACTAAAACCAAACACACACACACACAACGATGCTGGGTAGTTTTAAGTGTGTAGAGATAGATATGTTCTAATCATGTAATGATTTGATTATATGTAGAGAATACAAAAAGTGTGTATATGCACTCTAAATGATGCCGAATATTATACTAATATAATTATCACAACATTATAATATAAATTATTATAAGTAGTTATAGCAATGGATACATCGTCTTTTGTAAAAATCAAATTAAAATGGAAAATAAAAAAAGATTAGTAATACATAATGCTTAGACGAGAAATATAATCTGTAAATAAATAATTTCTAAAAAATTAATAGATCACTTCAATTAGATCATGCCCATCTAAAAATAGGTCTCCTGAGATTAAGCAGAAGGCAAATAAAGTACAATAGATACAGATGTCACGCGGTGTTGAATTGACGTGATATTAAGACAATGGGTGCTTACATAGTCGTGTTATGTCTCCTTCGAGTTATTTCAATAATTATGGTATATGGTATCCAGAATAACGATGATTTTGGTTATGAGATGTGACGACTGCTAAATTTACCACTCTTTTGAAAAATGGAACTATATTTCTGAAAGTTGTTTTGGGTAAGCCGGATGCCAGGGAAACTCCAGGTGGTTTAGTCATTGATGGATGAGAGAGGAAGGAATCTCAAAGCTAGATAAATTCGCACGAAGACTTGAAGTATGGTGGTAAGCTTCTGGAGCCTCAATGGCCCACTAACCCAACCCCATAACAACCAGAATTAAATACCAATGCCGACGCTAATATAAGAGAACAAAGCCACAGGCGAGAATGGAAATTCTCCGGTTCTAATGACAGAAATATAATAAAATAACCCGCAAAAAAGCTGGACTAATAATATTCATAATTAAACGTAGGATGCTGAAGAGCTAGCTCTCATTCAAGAAACATATTCTTCCTCGAACGTCAGAAGATCTCTGCTTATATGAGAACGAAGATGTTCAAGGAAAGACTAGGAACTTCGGTTGAGATTGGAGCTGATAGGTTATATTTGTGTTATCAGTGAGAGTTTATAATCGATGTGATTCTGTAATTGCGTAGTTTAGTACTATTATCATTTGCATCCTTAAGTAGAAAAATGTAGTGATTTGGGGCTACGATTACAATATCTAAGTGTTACAAGGCGTGATTAAGTTTATAGAAGAATAGCTGCCATATACACCTCAAAAGACTGCCGTTGTCAAGTGTTTAATTTTATTGTTGTCTTCGTACTCTTGTGTAGTCGTTAATACAGTTCCTATTTAATTAGTATCCTCTCCTCTCTCTCTCTCTCTTCTCTTCTCTCTCTCATCGCTCTCTCTCTCTTCTCTTCTCTAAATCTCTCTCTCCCTCTCATCTCTCTCTCTCTCTACTCATCTCTCTACTCTCTCTCTCTCTACTTCTTTTCTAT
>JABUQX010054917.1:0-17500 GCA_015478945.1 Trachelipus rathkii
TATTATGTCATAGTTTATTCATTATCTATGCCTTTTTTACCTTTTCACCAAATATGCATATTCACTTTAGTATCATACACCTTACTCTCCAGTATTTGAGTGGAAGTATGAGGTAGAAGTGAGAGGATATAAAATACATATAATATTTATATATTATATATATAATATAATATATATATATATATTATATATAGTAATATATATATTAAAATATATAAATATATATATATATATACTATATATATAATATATATATAGGATACATATATATATATTATACTATATTGAATTTAAAAAAGCCAAGATACTTTAATTTAATTATTCCATTTTGTAACTCAACCATATATATATATAATATATATATATCATAAGAGAGTCCATGAGACACTCCTAGGGCAGTAGGCCTATTCTACAGGGAGGTAGGGTGTTGAACGTCTCAAATATTATCATCCTAACGTCAATATTAACGTCAATAGCAGTCAGACAGCAATAGTTATATGAAGCTATTAAAAGAGTGAAGGGATGATTAAATTGAGTAGGAATACACAGAAGGTGGATAAGATGAATATCCATACAGAATCAGTAGTGTATATGACATGAATAGAATAAGGAATGACACCTAGCTAATCGAGTAAACAATGTCTGGAGTTATACTAATATTACTATAACACAAAACATCAATTAGTCACGACAGTACTCACTAAGCCTATACCTCACTCCACCTTGTGCTTCGTGGTACTCGATACGTTAAAAGGTGAGTAGAGTAACGCTGATTGATGGTAAAAGTTTTCCTCGAGCACTTAGTACCTGACTATACGGTATTATACCTATAGAAAATGAAGTAATAAGCTCAACCAAACAATCTAGAGTACATAGTAATTAGATAATAATACATACTATAGTCAGGTCACTTGTACTAGTATTTCATATCCGACTAATATTAATAGAGATTACCTCTATTATGAGAGCGTTACCAATATACAATAGCTTGCATAAACTAGAATATATGATTGACTTTATGCAGACATCGTCTTATTATAGTACAATTAAATTATTCAATGGCCTTTTATTGAGACTCATCGACTTACTATATCTTATCAATAATATATAATTATTTGCAGGATATAATTAGTCTTAAAAAATATAACATGGAAACAAATAAATTGCCTCGGACTTGTTTAATTCTTACAGAATATAGAGAGTACAGTACTATATATATACCATATACAAGGCGGAATGAGAAACCTAACTTGTTAATAGCTAAGAGCAATTACCTGAGATAAATATATTATATTTATTATTATATATTTTATATATATATATTTAATATATCATATATTATATATATTTATTATATTTTATCTTTTACTATAATGATATATCAATTTATGTAATAAGTTATAATTTAAAATTTTATATTTTTATTATTTATTAATTTAAAAATAAATTTATATTTATATATTATTATACTTATATAATATATATATATTATATTTTATTGTCATATAATTTTTATAATATATATATATATATATTTATATATATTAATATCTAATTATATATATATTTGTATTTTTATAATATACTTTATATAATATATTATAATATATATATTTATCATTATATATTTATATATATATATATTAATATATAATTATATAATACATAGTATATATATCTATTATATATTATATATAATTATATCTTAATATATTATATACTATTATTTAATATTAATATTAAATATATTATATATATATATTATTATATATTATATGTAATAATTATATATTTATTAATTACATATATTATTTTATATATATTTTTATATATATATATTTATATATATATACTAATAAATATATATATTAATATTATTATATTAATATACTTTATTATATATATACTATCTTTTACATCTTTCTATTATTATTTACCTCTTTATCATTGTTTATCTTTCAAAATAAATTATCATACCATATATAATAACCATTTCCATTAATCATTTATTATATACCTATAGTATATAATAATATATATTCGCGTACCATGATCTATACTATATATATTTATATCATAACTATTATATATATTATTACTCGTTTTATCTATCCTTTATCACTACTACTTCCTTCTAGTATCATATCTATATATATCACTACTACTATACTAACGTATTTACTATAATATATATTATAGTCACTATTATTCTACGTATAACTTCTACATAATATACCTATATTTAGCCCTAACTATTACTAGTCACATCATCCTATATATTATATATCACTATAACTACACTATATTTACCTACTACTCTCACTATATAATCATATATACCCCCATTTCTAATACTATATATATATACTCTATTATATATTATTTTAATATCTATTTCCCTATATATACTATATATACATATATAATCCTACAGTTGTAACCTGTATTCTACTATTTTTATTTTCTTTGTTTGCCATGGTTCAGGAAGCTAATAAGTTAAGATTGTGTTACATGTCGCTCTGTTCTCTTCGCATCCCAGATCACACGATCTATCTGCTCCTGACCTCTTGTCCTTATAATTCATTCTCTTTAAATTTAAACAAAAGGGTTCGAAAGTCTTCAAATCTGCTTAATTAATAAAAACCGCAGGGTATTAATACTATATATATATATATATACTATATATATATATATATATATATATTATATCCTATATATTTATATATACTATTATATAATATATCTATATATAATCTATAACTATATATTTAATATATATAGTATATATATATATAGAGATATATATATATATATATATATATATATATATATATCACAACTTTCTTTCCAGCCTCTCAGTAAAAAATAAACAATGAAAATAATGATGAGATATTTCTAGAACAAAATCAGAGGTAAACCAATATTGTATAGAAATTAGTTTTTTAACAAATTCTTAAATATTTTATTAGATACAAAGTCAAGAAGCAGGAGAAACACCCTGGGTAGCCGCTGGTCAAGGATTTCATAACTGTCTACCGTCCTTTATTTCCGAGAGAGAGAGAGAGAGAGAAGAGAGCATGAGTGAGTAGGAAGAAGAAGAGAGAGAGAGAGAGAGAGAGAGAGAGAGAGAGAGAGAGAGAGAGTCATTCTCCCACAGAGTATAAAAAGTCATTCCAATCTTGCTTCGTCAGTAGTTTCTACGCAACACTAGCCAAGTATGGTACAGCACGCTTTAAGTCGCTTATATATATAATCTTATATATATTATATATAAAATATATATATATATATATATATAATATATATATAATATATAATATATACTATATATAATATATATATATCATATATTATAATATATATATTATATATATATATATATATTATATTATACTATATATATATATTATACTATTATAATATATATTATTATATATATTATTATATAATAATATATATATATATCTATATATTTATATATATATATATATATATAATATTATATATATATATATATACTATATATATATATATATACTATATATATATACTATTATATATATATATTATATACCTACTAATTTTTTTCTCCTTCCCTTGATGGCATTTGTATATGCGAAAAGCGTAAAATCACATTATTCATTATTATTATTAAGGATTAATTCTTATTATTATTATTATTATTATTATTATTATTATTATTATTATTATTATTATTATTATTATTATTATTATTATTATTATTATTATTATTATTATTATTATTATTTTTTTTTTTATTTTTATTTTTTTATCTATTATTTATTATTTTTTGCAGAATTAATCGGTTTTGGTTTTCTGATATGAACCGCCGTCTTGTCCGTCCAGGCAGGAGGCGGATACGGAAGCGGAGGTGGAGGAGGTGGAAGATTCGGTGGTGGTGGCGGTGGATTTGGTGGCGGAGGATTTGGCGGTGGCAAAGGAGGATTCGGCGGAGGTGGACTCGGCGGTGGTCACTCTGGCGGTGGATTTGGAGGTGGCAAAGGAGGTCTCGGAGGAGGATCAATTGGTGGAGGTGGATACGGAGGTGGTGGACAGGGAGGATTCGGAGGTGGTGGATTCGGAGGTGGTCACTCTGGGAGGTGGGGATTCTGGAGGTTGCGCTAAATAAGGAGGATCTTGGAGGAAGGTGGTATCTTCGGAAGTGGCCAATGTGTTCTTATAGCGAAGGTGGCAAGGGAGGATTTGGCGTGAGGGTCTATCGGTGGTGGAGGATACGGCGGCGGTGGACTTGGAGGAGGACTTGGAGGAGGACTTGGAGGTGGAAAGGGAGGATTCGGTGGTGGTGGATTTGGAGGTGGCAAAGGATCTTCCGTGGTGGTGGGATTCAGCGGTGGTCACTGCACTCTTTTTTCTTCTGGATTGAGTGGTGGATTCGAAGGTGGCAAAAGGAGGATTTTGGAGGAGGTGGATTTGGCCAGGTTGGCGTAGAGGAGGATTACGGTCGGTGGTTCGAGATTCAGCGGTGGTCTACACTCTGGTAGTGTGGCCTGGATTCCGGATGGTGGCAAAGGAGGATTGGAGGGAGGTGGATTATGGAGGGTGGAAGGGAGGAGAGTAGGAAGAAGCTATGGTTAAGAAAATTCTAAGCCAAGAACACATAGCTTCACATTTCAAGACATATTTATAAAATACAATGTTATTCATTTCATTTTTATATTGATATTTTACAATAAAATAAAGTCTACTTTTTATATATTATATATCAAATGATTTTAATAAGCCTTATGACACACATTTTTTTCATATAATAATATATATATATAGTATAAAATGATTATAGTATATATATAGATATAGATATATACTAAACATAACTATCAGAGATATTAGAATGATATTTAACATTTATATTATATATATATATATATATAACTAATATTAATTATATATATTCTATTATTTCACAGATATGTATTACTATATTTATTATACGTACTACTCATATACTATTATCTTGGGTGCTTGCTTTGTGATTGGCCCGGTTTTATTCGATATTGAATTATCTCTTTCTATAATATTTTTGTATTCCTTTTCATTTTAATAATAATAATGATTATTGTTATTAATTCGATATGAATAAGTTTCAAAATATCAATTCTTTATATGTTACATTGAAAAATTTAAAGATTTCATTTTTTAATATTATCCTCTCTTGTTTAACACATTTTAGTTTTTAATTAATCAAGCGATATGATTTTAAATCTTTTCTTTATTTTTTTTTTGCAAAAGATTATAAATTGGCCTCTTGATTTTCATAATCTCTTAATAATTTAGATTTTAAACAACATGTCAATTGATCATATGTTAAAACGTTTTTATGTCGAAGATTAATCACGCAAAGAAAAGCAAATTGGATCATTATCTCATTGCATTACATAGAATACTTCACTTTTTTCAAGAATGCTCTGTAAGAATAACCTACATATGAAACTTTCAATTAAGTACTACTTGAACGAATAAAAAGAGAATGTTCATTTCTCAAAGAACTGTGTAATCTTAAGATACGTCTTGCGAAAAGGACACATGGTTTAAAGAAATCTTACGTAAACCCTAGCCTTTGAACTAATTCATTAATATTAATTCATTTTATTTTGTTGTGTGTTAAAAATTTATATCAAGGCAACATTACATTAAATATATTTAATAATCGATTACCTGGGTTCCAAATTCCAATAGAAAAGGCATATATAAATTAAAAATATCGATATTATGAAATAATCGAAAGATCCTAAATTTTATTTATTAATAATCAATATCGATTACCAAGCCAATTCCAATAAAAATATCGATATTATAAATATCGATATTTAATTAATTTATAATATAATTAACTAAATATATCGATTACCTTGGCAAATTCCAAAAAGAAGGCCCTAATATATATATATATATAATATATATAATTAATTATATAATATATTATATATTAAATATTATATAATAATATATATAATATATTATTATTTATATATATATATATATAATAATTATTATATATTAGTTATTTTATATAATTATATATATATAATATATTATAATAATATATTTATTAATATATATAATTAGTATATATATATATAAATATATATATATATTATAATATTATATTATATAATTAAATATTAAATATATATTATATATTATATATATATATATATATATATATTATAATATATTATATATATATTATTATATTATTAATATTATAATATATATTATTATATATATTATATAATATATAATATATTCATATATATTTTTATATATATATATTATAATTATATATTATAATAATTATATATTATATATATATATATATATATAATATAATATTAATATATAAATTTTGGTTATATATTTATGATATTATACTATATTATAAAATACATTTTATAATAATTTTCTTATTTAAGCAACATAATTCATCCTGATTGAATATCATTAATTATAATATATATTTATGAAATGGGTGAAATTAAGATGTCAGTAGAGAACCATGGAGGCAATACGCTTTCTCACTTCCTGTGCAAACTATTCTAACTATTATATAAATAATGGAATTCAAATAATAAAGAAATATTATTTTTGAGCATTGTTTGATGAATCCATGACCTTGTATTGTATATAAAAAATGACGTTCATATATCTGTGGTCAATTAAACAGGAAAGGAGATGTTTACATAAGAGAAATTCGAAATTAATCACCTTTATATACCTTTTAACTTAATGTTGTATCCGAGGTGATTAATTTTGAATTATTAATTTACACACATATCAATTCTATATTATAATATATATAATATAATACTATATTACATATTATCAATAATTTATTTTTATTTATATATATTATGTTAAATATATATTTTAATTATTATATTATATTATTTTAATATAATATAATATACTTATATCTATATATATATATACATTTATAATATTAATATTTATTTATTATGTATTATATATATTTTATTATCCAGTATTATATTATATATATATTATTTATAATATTTATATATTTAATATATACATATATTATAATATATATATTATATATATATTATATAATTAACTATATATATATACTATTTATATTATATTTATTATTATTATAATATATATATATTATTATATTTATTATATATTTAATCACTATAATATATATATATATATATATATACTATATATATATATATAATTATATATAATTTATATGAATATATTATATTAGTGTGTGCCAGAACTTGAATCGGGGTTGGCCAATACCAATACATATATTTCAAATACCTATGCTCATTGATTGCTACTGGCATACCTTAATATCCAATGAACTTGGATATTATCAGCAAATACCCATCATACCAATACTTCAATTTAAAGAATATTTATGTATGAAAAAAGACACTTATTAATTTACATATTTTATAAACTTCTCTAACAGAAGTTTCAAGAGCATTACATATTTGATTTTACTTTTTCCTTTTTTTTATTTACATCATCTATAGTTTTAGACTGAACAGTATTGACCACATTGACCCAATTTACCCAATACCAAAATACCATATACCTGTGCTAAACTGTCAATACCTCTTTATGATGCCAATAACCTTCCTCGGAAAAAAAGGCCAATCTGTTGCCTATATACCATACCAACATACCAATACTTTTTGCAACATCCTACATATATATATATTTTTTATATAATATATATATATTATATATATATTTTTTCTTTTATATATATATATATTTTTGTATTAGGTACCGTATTGTAATATGTATATACATCCATCTGTAATCTTATCTTATTTTATTATATTACTTTATTACAATATAATATTCATATACATATATAGGCTCTGTATTTCATGTATCTATTAATATAAAATGATAATTCCATTCATAACTTACTTTATTATTATATATATAATAATATATTTATATAATTAACAGTAGACTTAGATAATATGTGAATATTGCAATATTACATTAAGAAAAAAAAAAAAGTGTAAAAATATTCTTATATATCTGGATCATTTCTGTTTGCAGGACAGTGAAAATATTTTAATAACAGGGTTTTAACGGAAATTGAGTTTCATTCTTCAATTTTCAAATTTTAATTTTTTGTGGATATTTAAGAATTATTAGATATGAAATAATAGCAAACATCTAACACGCATATATTAACTACATTACATTGATATATTTTGTGCAGTCACTCGTTCCCAATACAATTAAAAGCGAAGTAACTTACGGGGGTTTCGAACTGATCGGTTTAAGTGGGAGAAATGTGGTGTTTTTTTTTTCTCTCCGTAAGCTTAGCTTTTCCGTCCTGCTGCGGTATTGTAGAACCACAATTGTACGCCCCCCCTTTTTGAATAGGGCTCTGACCGTCAGTGTTATTACAACTGTATAATTAAAAAAAAAAAAAAAAAAATATTTATTTACGTAGTCATATTATATCTAGAATCTGGAAATATTAGGTACCTGGACAAGCTATTTGAAAATTCATTAAAAAGCTTACTATACTCATCGTTATATTATGAAGTATTTTATTATTATTTATTATTTTATTAATATATATTATTATTATATATTTATTATTTATTATTAATTAATTTATTATTAATTTATTATTTTTTATTATTTTATTTTATTATTAAAAGGTATTATTATTATTACAATTTATTATTATTATTATTATTATTATTATATTAATTAACTATCTATCTAACTATACTAAGGTCAAATTATTAATTATTAAGTCATAAAAAGTTTCTAGGAAAAGTAAGAATTTAGAATCTATTGTGTTTCGTGTAGTGGGTATGCAGAATTATTTAAATCTAACTAATTATCATCCCTAATGAATGAACCGCACACACCTACACCTACACACACACACACACACACACACACACACACACACACACACACACACACACACAGTATTTAAGTATTCTACTTAAATATCGAACGATTGGTCAGAATATAAAAATTTTCAATACGAATTAAAAATTAAAATAATTACTACTCGTTAGCAGTAAAGAACTGCATAACCGCACTACTTAATCAGTCGTGGCAAGTATGCATCCCTCTAAAAAGTGTGTGTGTGTGTGTGTAGGTGTAGGTGTGTGTAGGTGTGTGTAGGTGTGTGTAAGTGGGTGTGGGTGTGGGTGTGGGTGTGGGTGGGTACGTGTGTGTGTAGGTGTGTTTGTGTGTGTGTTTAATGTGTGGTACTTTATAATATATATTCATTTGTATTACACCAGCAAGCCAACGTATCCCGACTTACTTGCGTACGCAGAGGAGAGGGTGGGGGCTAAGGGGCTGCATCCACACCTCTACAATTTTGAGTAGAATTCAGTAGAATCTTTAGAATTTCAATTAAAATAATAATTTTAAAATTATGCAAAGTTGAAATTTTTTCAACCTACCCTAATTGAATTGCTAAAAGAAATAGCAAGACCTCAATTTTCCTCCTCAGCCTCCAATTTTCATTATTCACAAACCCATTACCCCTCATCCCACTACCACCACTTCACCCACCCAAAAAAATCTGCGTACGCCAGCGGTATTCCGGTTTCCTACCTGGAGAATCAATTCTGAGGGAAATATTTGAAAATCATTAGTTTAGCTATCCTAAAGAGACTAACCAAAGTGTGTAGGTGTGTATGAGAGAGTGTGTGTGTGTGTGTGTGTGTGTGTGTGTGTGTTGTGTGTGTGTTGTGTGTAGTGTGTTGTGTGTGTGTGTTGTTGGTTCATTAGTGGTTTTAATTTAGTCAGACCCTAAACGGTGACATGATTTCCATTCTTCTCCCTTCAAAAAAAAAAGGAATTTATTGGTAAAAAGTGAACAAAGAACCGAAACATTGTCCTTTTTTGCCATCATTCTCCATTTCAAGGTCATATGTGTGAATGTAGGTGGTTTTAAAATGGAATGGGAAAAAGATATCCCTATCGTTTAGTATTTCATCCTATTTACTATTATTTTACTTTGTAAGATACTTGCAAAATAAATCGTACGAGAGGTAAAACAAAGCCATTAAGACAAAGCTTCTTTTGTTCCTGTTGAAAAAAGCACGCTAAATTAGAATTATTGATTGGTGTTGATGATATTTAGAATGTTATTTTTTTTGTCGCTATGAATTAATTATTTTAGCTGATAAATCGTGATGTTTCTTCCTTCTTGCTATTTTTTTCTGTTATATATTATCAAACATCTCCTCCTCTTAATTCCTTCCAAGTCTATTCTTATTATTCAAGCTCTATTATATAAAATTTTATTCAAGATCAAAAACGCATTTTTAATTTGACCAGTAAGAAATGTAACTTGGATCTTATTTGTAAATTATTGACGAAATGACGTTGGTCTTATTAGGAAACGATATTAATGCATTTTGGAAATATTGGAAATTATTTTAGTATCTCTTGGTCTTATTGGAAATATTTTCACATCCTGTGGGTAATATCGACCTTGTGTGACCAACCTATAGACTTTTCTTCATTATTCTTCTTTTCTTTCTTTTCTTTTTTTTCCTCTCTCTTTTTTCTCTTTCTCTTCTTTCTTTTACTTTCATTTATTTCTAATTCTTTTCTCTTACTGTATCATCTGGTTTTTTATTTGCTTTTCCATCTGTACTCTTTAATTTCTCTCTTATTTCCTATTTTATTTTTTTATATTTTCTTCTTTAAGATAAACTTTTTCTTTTATCTCTTATTCTAGTTTCTCTACAATCTATTTTGGCGGAAGATTTATTTCAAAATTAATTTGACTCAGTTTCAAGTGTTGTCAATTATATTCCTATTACTAATGAAAATAATTAAGTAAATCTCAGTTAATTACATTGGAATCCTTTCTCAAATTAAAAGGGTGTGTTTACTTTTACCTTTTCATAGATTATTTCTTCTTGAAAAATTCTCTAATGATTCAAACATTCCACAGTTACTTATTTATCAATCAAATATCTAAACTTTTTGAAAACATTTTACACCATTAATATTTAATTTTAATTTGTAATTACAAAAGCGTTAAAAATAACAAAAAAGTAGCATAAATAAAATTTTAATTATAAATGATTACTAGACTCTAATATTAATTAGAAAGAGATTATCAATCATTGTTAATGTAAAAGAAAATATTTAAATATATTTAAAAAAATTTGATAAAAGTTTGTGTTTGTAGTTGTGCACATATGTTCCTTTTTTATTCGCATTGTTCGTTGGTAATATTTTATATTTTATAGATATAGTTGGTTAGCATAGTTATTTGAAAAATAATTACTTATTTATGCTTCTATTTTGTTTTCTTTTTCATTTTCCATTTTGGTATTCTTATAATCTTTCTCTTATTTTTTATTCCTTTCTCTTTAATATTTTACTTCTTTATGCCACCATATCTTATTCTTTTATTTATATAATATTATAAAGGTGGTTCAAAAAAATTTATTTTTGCGGATTAGTCACTCCTAATTAGAGTCAATATATATCTAACTTATGATTTTAAACTCTTTCAAATATTTATTTACATAAAGCATGATGTATTTTAACTCTGCTTACTATTAACTCTTTCATTGTTTTGTTACAGTTAAGCACATAAGAAACGGTAGTAGTCAGATAGTAGTGCATAACAACATGTATATTCATCGTGAATGTTATTCTCTATTCCGTATTATGCTTAATGAGTCGGATATAAATGAATTATTAATTCCTCTTATCTACTTCCTTATTTCTTCATTATCTTAACCACACTAACTTGGAAAACCTTTGATTAAGGGTTTACATTTATATACCGGATGTATTATTGTTTTCTGTACTTACTTCTGCGGAAACTCTGAAGCTACTCCAATCCTGGAGTTTTTGCATTACCTGAATGAGGTTTTTTTAGAGCTCAGTATAAGTCGGATTTCTAAAGAAATTTTTGTGTGCAGCGACAATGTTCAGTGAATTTATATATTATTATATATATATATATTTATAGTTATATTTATATTATCTTATTTCATATTTTTTCTTATTTTATTGTCTATTTATATTTATTTAATTGCTATATTCTCATTTGTATTTATATATATTTCTTATATTGTTATTCATACTTATATTATTTTATTTAGTATTTACATAACATATCTCGTATTTATATTTATTAGTACTCTATTTATTACTTATATATCTTACTTCTTATTATATATAACCTATATAACTCTATATATTATTATTCTTTATTAGACTACCTTTCCTATCTCTATCTCATTCTTTTCATACTATAGTCATATATCACTTCTATCTCCCTCTTTATCATTACCACTATCATCATCTACTTCATCTTCATCATTATAATATTATACCAATACGGACATCTCTCATTCATATCCTTTGGACGAACCCTATTCTTTTTTTATCTAACTACCCCTATTCTTATTCATATTTATACAAGTTGTTCTAATCTCATTTGTTTTTATATAATTTGCCATATTATTGTTTATATAATTGTCCTTCTCTTTCTTACTAATTTACAGTCTCTATCTCATATTCTATATATCTTCATTACTACTTTCATCTATCGTTACTCTTCATCTCTCATAATCAATTTTCCCCACTCAACTATCTACCTCGTTCCTATCCCCATCCCCTTTTCTACCGACCTCTATTCTACATTATACTCTCTTTCCATATTCTCATACTTCACTCCATCAACTTATATATATTATATATATATATTAGTATATATATATATATATATATATTCTATTTATATATTATATATATATAATATATATATATATATATTATTATATATAATATATATAATATATATATATATATATATATATATATATATATATCAACCGGTATATATTCATAAATGGTCCCTGAGGCGGAGTGGAGGCAAAAGTAGTAGGTTAGGTTAGTATTTAGTTAGGTTAGGTTAGGTTAGGTTAGGTTCTTAGGTTAGGTTAGGTCTAGGTTAAGGCGTTAGGCGTTACGCGTTCAGGTTTTGGTTAGGTTAGGTTAGGTTAAAATTATGAAGTTTTGAGGCGGAGTTGGATCCTGCTCAAAATTTTGACCAGCTCCCCAACATTTAATTCAACTAAAACTCGTAAACTCATTCGTCGTATCCTGTTATCAGTGATGTGGATTCTGATTCGGAATCTGATTCGGAGTTCGAAATTAGAGAAGCGTTAAATCAGAATTTGGTTTGGAAAAAAATTCTGTAGTTAGAATCGGAATTGTACCCTTGTATGAAAGTTTTCTGGAATCGGGGTCAGAATCCCGCAACCGATTCCCCCAGTCAGAACCACACATCTGACTCCTCTTTTGAAATCCTACATTCGATTCCCGAGTCAGTAAGTTTTACCCAATCTGATTCCCAAATTAATATTTTATCTGCTAGGCAGGTGAGATATTTTCACTTACAACAGGGGTTGGATGTGGATCAAGGTATGTTTTCATTTACCACCGGGGCTGGAGGTGGGTCAAGGTATGTTTTCATTTACCACCGGGGTTGGAGGTAGGTCGACAGATGTGCCGACTTTCATGAAAGATGAAAAATACAAGGTTAATTTTCTTCCAATACATTCCATGTGATGGATTCATATGGTTTGAGGATTGGGGCATGTGCGTATTTTCATATAGAGCGGTAATACGGGTTAGTGAGTGATGAAATTATGGAGCATGATAATTTTTAAATGCCTGTGAGGGTCATTATGGCAGAACGGCCATATAAACAATATAATATATATGACAATATAAACATCCTTGGCCTTAACATAAACAAAAAAATACCTTGGAAACCTCACATCACAACGGTTGCTAGGGCGGCCTCAAAGAAACTGGGAGTTCTGTTTAGACTGCGAGACATTTTTTCCTCTTCCCAGTTGCTCCAGCTATACAAGGGCCTCATCCGCCTTGATGGAGTACTGCTCTCATTCTGGGGGGCTCTGGTTTCACCGGCTATTGGATTACGGGTCCGAAGTCAACAGGCCAAAAAGGGCTTATAAACTGTTTCTGTACTTTCCAGTATCACTTGACCCTCTATCTTTCGGCCGCGATGTTTGGTGCTTTGAATCTCTTTTTTAATAGGTAACCGCAGCGGCAGGTGATCTGAGGGAGCTCTATCAAACTGCGTGTACCTCCACCTTTACGTCGCCGCTCGTAATCACTAGCAGGTTTGCCGTGCGCACATGAGTTTTATGTGGTTGATGTAAGGTCAACTCGCAGGCTAGTCGTCGCTGGCTGCCTTCCTTCTTTCCACTGACACATCCTGTTCTGTGGAATTCTCTTCCATCTTCTGTGTTTCCTGCTGAATTTAATCTCCCTCACTTCAAAGCTGGTGCTGTGCTCAATCTGCGTAATTTGCTTTAGTTGTTGATTTGTGAGGCGTGGAACACCCCCTCCTTGAATAGGGCTCTGCCCGTGAGTGGTGGTGACAACTGTAAAAAAAAAAAAAAAAAAAAAAAAAAAGTGTTTAGAGACGGTATATTTGATATTCTTTTTAAATGATTTATGTTTTCGAGCTATTATGATGATGTTTTCTGTCTGCTTTGAGGGAAATGCGGGGTTTCGTTAAAATGTAATTTTGTTTTTTTTTTGTTTTGCTGAGGAGTTTAATGAGTTTTCAGTTTATTTGTCGGTAGGTTTTTGGGTAAATTTAGAGTAATTGGACATTATTATATTACATTGGTGTTTCGGTGATTGTATTTTGTTGTTTTTGGTGATGATGACTATGTGAGTACCTTGTAAACCTTACAGGTACCAAATTCAGGCAAAATAAAGCTGTTTTTGAACAATATATAGGCTCTCTCCTCGAATAAACTTGCAGAGCACCGGCTCTAGCAGTATCCATTTCTTATAACAATAAACCAGAAAAAGGGCCAAACAAGGCATTATAATGACATAACAGGTTGTTTCCCAGCTAACTCAGTCAATTCACTTTGTTTTTTTTTTTTTTTTTTTTTTTTTTTTTTTAACAAGTTGGCACCACCACTCACGGGCAAAGCCCTATTCAATTCAAGGAGGGGGTGTTGCACGCGATAAGAAATAAAGTATTTTCCATAGGAAGCCATCATAACATTTTTTTTAAAGTTAACACCACCGATCACGGGCAGAGCCCTATTCAAGGAGGAGGTGTACTCAATTTACCTGTGAGTAAGACGAAACTAAGCCAAGGAGAGAATATGCTCACATTATATATTTCGATGGTGCCTATATGCCTCTACCTTAATTGAAGATGCGAAAAAGTGAAGTTTGATACAATAATTATTTACTCCTTCCTGTCGCCAAAAAATATAACTAGTTATATTGTTTAAGTTTTTCATTAAATTCTCTAAAATTTATCGAAATTGTGGTTGCTGGCATCATAATTATCAATTCATATGGCCATATCTGTCGTCATTTTCAGCTTCCACAATATCACTAAAGACAAATAAACTTGGGGTCGTACCAGGTCATCTTATTTCGCTGAAGAATCCGAATTTTCTCTTCCAGAGAAGCATTCTTTCAACACTTTTTAATCACTTTCTGGGAATCTATTAGATCAGCTAATTCAATCACTGCAGATTTCTTTATTAGTATTTTTTTTTTTTTTTTTTTTTTTTTTTTTTTTTTTTTTTTTTTAAAAAAAAAAAAAAAAAAAAAAAAAAATTTTCGTCCTCTTCTAAATGTTCATATTTTCCAGTGAATTCGAAATTTTAGCATCTAAAGTAGGTTCAATTCAAAGCTGGAGAAGGTTGCCAGGTCTTTCTCCAGACCAGAACCGTGTTAGCCTGCTAGGAATTTCTCCAAACAATATACCCTTCCCACAGTTAGTGCGGTTGGAATTTGAAGATTAGCTTATCTATAAGGGAATACATAAGCTAACATGCAGGATACTCAGTTCTGTTGTAGAGCCCTGGTCCCCGAACACCCATTGCTCCTTTCACTACTTACCACAAAAGCCAGAAAAAGTTTAAAAAAATACACTATCCACATGTTACTTACGCATCTTAAACTAACTCCCATCTCTACCACGAAATAATTCCATAATACAACACGCATTCACAAATACCTAACCAATCCTTAATACGACCACCTAGAAAAAATACCAATCCCTCCTTCCAGAAATCCATGTGGATGAACAAACACTGTACCCACAGACTAAAGTCTGTTTGAACAGACTTCGCTCAAGACATCGTCTCTCCTTCAAACCGAGCTTAAAACTCATTTTGATATAGGTTTGCATTTCGCTCACCACTAGACCTTAGAGTATTTATTAGTAAACTCCTCAGCCCTCGCAGTCCAAAGGCATATTACCATCATCACTTTTGGGGATATCCTGTCCGGACCTTTTACAGTTTTGGTACCCCATCAGACGAGCTGCTTCTCATATGAGAAAGACCGGATGGTGGGCTCAGATAGAGCAAAATTATATAGTATATATTATTATATATATATATATATAAATATATATATAATATAAGTATACTATATATATATATAATCTATATACTAATATATATACTACATATATATATATATAATATATATATATATTATAATATATTATATATTATATATATATATGATTATCTACTAGTATACTAGATGATGATATATATAATATTGTATAGTATAATATATATATCCACTCAATATAAATACATACAGAGCTGGACACTCTCGCTTAATCCATTTAAGTCGCTAATATAGCGCCGTTAATTTCCTATTACGAATAACGTTTGTCGTTAATAAAAAAAGTCTTAAAAGACTTAAGATATGAAGGCTTTTATATATGTTCCTCTGTACGTTAACGCAAAGATACCGTTAATTCGAGAAACTTGTGTACACAAAAATTAAAACATTTTACGTCCAATGTATGATTGGGCTAGCAAAATTATGGCTTGATAATCTCAAAACACTACTATATCCTTGTTCTACACTATTTATGGATACACAACGTAAGCCTATCAGCAACCACTGACAACCTTTAAACCAGTACCTTTTAACTTTTTAACCCTTTTGGGACGGTGTGAGCAATTGTCTCAGAGCGTCCATAAAAAAATCACCCAATCAATGACGTGTGACGGATTTCAGTGCTCTGTTTTTATTTATAATAATTGTAGCTACCATTGCTATTCGCACACATTTTTTTTATCATAGGCATGGCTCTTACCTTTGACTGAAGGGAGTATCTGAGCAACATTTTTTTCAAAAATTTCATATTTAAATTGCTTTTTTACTTTTAATTAGTAACCACTACAAAATATATTTTGAATTTAAAGATTTGTATTTAATTAATAGTAATGAAATTATGTTTTTCCTGCTTCATTTGTAGTACTTTAATGGTTATTCATTGTTCCTTTTTACGCTTAATTTCTTCGCCCTCTAAGAATAAATTAAATACATAAAGAAGCTGAAGCTCATGTATCAACATTATTTTAGCTTTTACCAAGAAGTTACAAATCCACTATCTTAATAACTA